>CAEFZX010026680.1:0-16521 GCA_903066825.1 Alfaro cultratus | reverse complement strand
CACCTTGAGAAAGATACAACAAAAAAAAAAAAAAAAAAAATATATATATATATATATATATATATATATATATATAGAATTTTATTTCTATTTTGACTGTAGATCAAAATTGGTTTATCTTCCAAAACTACAAAGAAAACATTTTTTTGCATTACAGGAGTCACATGAGCAACAACCAAATGTTGCCAGTGGCACAAACCATGAAGAAGCAGATAGGAACCAATTGGAGGATGATGTAATCACATATTGTGAACAAACTTTTTCACTTGTGACTCTAATTGCGTTTCTTATTTGATGGAAAATGTTGTTTTCTTGACATTGGTATATTATAGACAAAGTTTTGTGCAGATTTGTAACTTAAACCCAGTTAGTCTGACAAAAGCATTAAGTTTGGTTCATTGGTCTAAGCAAGCCCTTTATGTGAAGGACAATTTTTTATTTATTTTATTTATTTATTTATTTATTTATTTATTGTTTGGGTTATTTTGTTTGTCTATTATGGACATTTAAAATATCTCCAGAGTTCCAGTGTTAAATGTTCCTTAGAGATTAAAGTTATTCACTTGAAAATGGTCTTAAAACAATATTATTGGTTATTGCAATAGCTCCTGGGACAATTTATCGTCCAGTAAAATGTATTGTGACAAGCCTAATTACATACTCTGAATGAAAACACATACACCTTTTTTTCCTCGCTGTCTGAAGGTAAAAAAGAGCAAACCTCTCTTGTTTTATGTTAGTTAAAAACCTGACTCAGTTACACCAGGTTTTAACTCCTAAATTGTTGTAGTTCAAAAGTATTGAACTCCAACAAAAAATATTGGGAGAAACTTGTGGGAGAAAACCCAAAATGTTACCCAGTTCAAAGGTAACGCTACCAAATATACTAAGAAAAAGAATGAAAATGTCAGATTTTTAAGATGTTAATTAATCATTTCTGTCTCTCATCGTAGTGACTTTTAGTAAATCAGAATAATTTTGTTCGCTCTAACTCATCTTAAACAAGACAGCACTTAAGTAAAATAAATAAATAAAAACTTCAGACTTGACTTAGACTTGTGCACTAATTACTTGACACTTGGACTTGAGTCTTTGTATCAGTTTTGATCTCATCTAAGTAAAAGTGAAAGGAACCCAGTATGAACTACAGACTGCAGCTGCTGCTCATGTTTTACTGTGAAATGATCCGTTTGGCTATTAAACAGTGATGTTGGTGGATTATTATGGGATGTTAATGGCTTGTAGCAATCTGTTAATGTTAGCGGCAGCTTCACAATAATGACCACAAGGACACATCTCCAAATAAGCGCTGCATTAAGTGACTTTGGATCATTTCAGAACAAAAAAAACTCAACTTCTGGCTGAAAATAAAAGCACTTCTTGCTCCATTCTTTAACATTTAATGTACAGCTTAAGTTTGAATCTTTATTATTAAATGTTGATTTAGGAAATGTTTTTTTTCTACCAATACAATCAAACATTCTCCATCTCAGAGTGAAGAGAATAAAACCCTTGAAACCAGATTTAGTTCAATATATAATGGACAAAATCAAGACAAAGATACACAGATGTTTACTTAGTCTTTGCAAAGACAAAAAAGCACTTTGACACATTCAGAATTCAACATTAAAAGAGTTATTTATATTTCTAATAGGTAAATATAACACGGTTAGCAGTTTTTTTTCTTGGATGGATTATTGATAAGTTAATAAATCAAGAGAATTGCTCATGGGGATAATTTATTCCACTCTTTGAATGCAAATAAATGACATCAAAATATTTACATTCAATGCAAAAATCACCTGAAACTATTGAATAACATGAAAATGCTGGTTAATATTGAGTTGTCACAAACTCAAATGGTTCGCTTCTTTAGAGGAACACTTCTCACGTGGAGTAAAGATGAACTCCTTAAAAATAAAGCTTATGGGACAATTCTGATTGTTTTTTTTTTTGTTTTTTGTTTTTATTGAAGTTCTGTGTCCCGCATGGAAAGTTATTACAATTAATTAATTAAGACTGAAGTGGAATACAGATGGGACACATCAGCATGGGAAAACTGACCTCAGTTTATCCAAAATGAAGTCGACAAACATGCATAACCTTTTCCACAAAACCTGAATTCAAAAATATATCAAATATCTGTTCAGGGTTGCAATCTTTCACAGTGAGAAATATTATTTGCCAGATGAAAACTACATGAATACCAATGCATATTCTCAGAGGAAGCAAGTGCTCCAAAAATATCTTCAAACTTGCAAGCCAACACAAAAACAAGAAGTTCAAGTTTCACCTCGAGTCACATCTTTCTGAGACGCTGAGAAAAATGACCACAGAGAAATTTAATAAAATACTTCAGGCTCACGGTTACCAACATTTTCTTTTTTAAACTTTATGATTTGTAGAGACTGAAGTGCTGGTTTCGGTCTAAGGTGCTTATTGAGCAATTTTGAAGTTTAATTAGTTGCAAGAGTTTGACATCCCTTACAAAAAAATCCCATGCAAATCATGTGACCACATGAAAACCACACATGTGGTTCATACAACTTTTTACATGTGAAAGATGTGAATCACATGTGATTCACACATTTCCACATGTAAATCACATGTGATTTTTCTTTAAGTCATATGACTTAAAGAAAAATAATCCTAACAGCTAATTTAATGGTTCAAACCAGCTGTTTGGACTTTTCAGATTAATTCTGACCAGTAAAAAACCTGAGCTATGAGCGTTGAACCCAACAATACTCTAAAGTTTTGGGTTATTTTACTACTGTTAGTGGTCTAGTTCAGACCTTTTAAAAAGAGAGATGTCAGTATAATACTTCTATTAATATATCTACCTTTTGTCAGCAGTAATACTCACATTAGCAGGACACTCCGTCGGCGCTTTTTCTCTTCCTTTTCTTCTTTTATCTTCTGCTTCAGTGACTCCGCTTGCTCTTTTAAATTCCCTCAAAACACTTTCAAAAGTCATGTTTTAAACGTAGATGTGCCAGATTTTTTTATTTTTTATTTTTTACCATATGTGGTAGAAGGCAGATTAATGCACATCAAGTGATGTCTCTCATCTCTGCTGTGAGAACTCAAATGGTTCGCTTCTTTAGAGGAAAACTTCTCACGTGGAGTAAAGATGAACTCCATTACAATTCAGCTTGTTTATATAATGCCATCTGCAGACAAGTAAAAAAACAAAAAACAAAACAGAACTGCATGACATTAAACTCAGTCCAGTTTCAATTCAAATCGATCTAATCATACAGGCAATGTTCTGGAGCTGTGCCGTTCCTGGAGGCAGCATGTTGGACTCTGTTACGAAAGTTCTGATTGGTTCTTTTTGTAAACTTTTGTTGTTGTTCTTTTTTGTTTTTTTGAGAGAGAGAGAGAGAGAGAGAGAGAGAGAGAGAGAGAGAGAGAGAGAGAGAGAGAGAGAGAGAAAAAAAGACATTGATCTATTGGAAAATTTATCAATATTTTTTGGATTTTGTGTAGTTTGAAAGATTTTCAATTCTGANTGTTTTTTTTTTTTTTTGTGAGCGCCCCCCCGCCCGACACAGCCAGACCCAGCCCCCGAGCCACAAAACGACTTTGCTCTTTTGGACAATTTTTCCTTCTTTTTTGGATTTTGTGTAGTTGGAAAGATTTTCACTTCTGCTTTTGTATTTTCAGACAGTTGTTATTTTGCATAAACATGGCAAAAAGTTACTGTCTTTACATCTGGGTGAAGCTGATTATTGTACTATTGCATTGACCATAATTGGCAGAGATTGTATCTCCAAATCCTATATTCCTCTCTGCCTCCCTTAATAACCTTCTGGCCAAAACAAAAACTTAGAGATGAGTTTTGCTTCCTGGTTTAATACCTTAAAATTGGGCCTCTCTCTCTTTAAAAGCTCCTGCTCTTTCTGAAACTCCATCTTTAACAATGTTTTCACTCAGAAGCGGCTTCTATAAGGAGCTCAGCAGATGCGCAGCTCCACCAATTTACTAATTGCTGCTGGCTAGTCTGAAGGAGCTGAGAGGGCTGTGAGGTGGAAGCTTTGACACTGCAGCTCCAAGGAGGAGCTTCGTCCTCGAAGGCGGAGCTAGGGCCACCCAGGTATTTCACACAACTCAATGGTCGCCACAGGAAATCAAAGCATTCCTCAAACATGCCTGAAAGAATCAGAAAGTGTTTTTGATGAGGGAATAACATTATTACATGACGTAAAGCTCAAAAAAGTTGATTTTACACAACGCTGCCTTTTTAATTTTATGAAAACTTCTTTTTTAAAGAAATAACCATAAAATCTCTTTAAAATGCAAATAAAAAAAAAGAAGCAAATTAGGAACTTCAGACACCGCTAACCCACGGTACAAAGAGTATTTGAGGCAAAATCTTTCGTAGGGAAGAAAAAAAAAGAATCAAATTGTCAGAGCTTGTGTCTGCAGAGTAACTGACGAGCGCGACGCTGCGTGGCGCGGCGTGGCGTAGCGTAGCGTAGCAGGCTCCAACGAGGGCTTCACCCACCCCGCGCTCCATCCTGCCTGAGCTCCACGCAATCAGGCCGTGACAGCGAAACCTTCCCCGGGTTACCATGGCAACCAGAGGCAGTGCCTGTATGGGACAAAGGCGGGTCGGTCCTATGAGTGTGTGCGTGTGTGTGTGTGTGATTGAGAGACACAGAGAGAGTGAGTGATGTGCAGCAGAGCAGGCGCGGCCCTCCTGGGGTCCTCATTCGTTTGTCTCTCGCTGAGACCACAGGAGCCCTGCTGCAGCAGAGATGGAGGTGGGGAGGGAGGGGAGGAGGTGGGGCTGGGGGGGCCGGAGAAAGGCAACTGATGTGGAAAGAAAGGAAGGATGAAAAGATGTGAGAAAGGTGCCAGAAGAAAGAATGAGAAATTGAAAAAGAATGGCGTGAATTTGGATCGTTTGAAGCCTTTTGTTCGTTTCACTCGTCTAGCGGTCGTGTGCGGAGTGTGACATGAATCTTGACAAAACTCTTATTTGAGAGGGGGAAAAAAAAAAGCGGTACACTTTGGCAAATTAATTGCACCAATTAGCGGGGCACTCAAAATTCAAAATTTTAATAACCTGTCTACCACATAGTAGGCTCAAATGGCTCGAAACAGCACTACTTCTCTCATGGCTCCGTGGAAACGCAATAACATGACAAGTGCACTTAGGCATTACCGAATGAACAAAACAGGAAAAAATTAGGCATGGATCTCATAAACATTATCTCCAGCTTTCAGTGGATTTTGATTCCTCTACACAGAGGAAGAAGCTGCACAAGCAGAATGAATGAGCTGACGCCAAACGGTGCCATCCTGCTTCCTTTAATCTTCTCTTTAATTCTTGACCAGATTGTTGCGCCGTAGACATTTTGGGAGAAAAAAGAAATAGTTGTTTTTTTTATCTCACTGGATTGTAACTCAGTGCTGTCGCTTATGCTGACCAACACAAAGAAATAACATATTTATTGATTCACTGAACATAAAAAGAATCACTTCCACTTAATCATCCTATTCTTTATGGACAATAATATTCATCCCGCTTATTTATTATTTGAAAAACTTTTTCAAGTCTCTTTTCACACTGAGATATATAGTTTTTTTTCCTTACTTTTTTTTCCTACCCGCACCACTAACATTTATGTATCTATAAGTATTTTTAGTCACGCTTATAATACATAGTATTCTTTCTGTGTTCTCCGGTAGCCAAGCAACTTCATTTTGTTGCTAAATTCACTATCATGTCTTTGTGCAATGGCAATAAAGTAAGCCTAATTCTATAAAGGTTTTACTGAATTGAAATATTTAAAGAGACGGCGCCCATGTTTTCAGACATGTTAGTGATTTTGTCTCGCTGTGTCGGTGTTGTTTTAAAAAATACCAGAAATGTTATCATCTACTGGGACAAGACAAGGCAGATAATAAAGGCGCATTGATAAGTTAATCCAGCCCAACAAAAATGTTTCTAATATATTGTTTTCTTTATCTTTTTAGGTGTGGATCACACAAACAAGGACCTGAGGAAAAACTTTGTGAGTAAACCAAATATCAGTTCCATGTAACTGAAATTTAATTACGCAACAAACAAATCAGACGACTGATAAACACACAATACTGGTGCATGCTTGAATGAAAGTCATTTTATTCAGGAGGAAAACTCGCTTTGTAGCCTCAAGCGTATATAGCCCTAGCATAATTCTGTCTGGGTATTTGACCTTTCATTTTTATCACAAATGAGTTTAAATGAGTTGGTTTCCTGGCACTGACCTGGCCGCTCAGCAAAGTGTGTTCATTTTAAGTAGAGTAGAGGTTGAGGCCATTCCAGAAGCTTAATTTTAGACGACTTTATCCATTTTAAAGCCAGTTTTAATGTGTAAAGTCCACTGTCTTGTTGGAACATCAGACTGTCTCAAAGTGTCAAACCATCTGATGCAAATTTGCACCTCAGATCAAAGGAATGGATGTTGAAAAGTGCAAAGAAGAGCTAAGAAAAGAAAAAAAAGTTGAAAACTAACAAGGATTTGAATGTTTTATAGTGAAACAAGGCAATGACCGACTAGAGTCAAGGTAAAGCTTTCTGACTTAAGAATGTTGTACCAGCTGTCTAGCACAGTGGTGGAAGCATCATGCTGAGGGTTTGTTTAGCAGTCAGTTGTAGAGTAAGGTGAGTAACTATTATAAACCTGGCATGTTAGACAAAGTCAACAAATTAAGTTTGGCAAACTTGATTTCGTTACATGTAAAAGATTAACAATTTTTTTATATATATTGGAGCTCCATTCTCTTCTTTCAGTGCGATGACTTTGGCTAAAAATTAATAAGAATCAACTAATGCTTTTAAATATAGATACAAACGCAGCTTTTAGCTATTTTTCAGTCTTTTCGTGGAATAATTTCAGACACTTTTCATAGTACACTTAATTATCTTGCCATTATGGGAAACTATATACTCTTTATATTTTATCACCTTCCTAAAAATAATGGTCTAAGTCTTTTTTTTTTTTTTTTTTTGCTTATATGTCTTTTGGAATGAAAGAGATGGTGATTTAAAAAAAAAAAAATTTTAAAATCACAATAAAAAAAAGACTTAGGCCATTATGTAAGGAAGGTAAATATTTTCCACTGTCAATATCCCATAAAATAAAATGAAACCTTCCACTATTTGCAAAAGTTTTATGCTTGAGTTTATTTTAAAATAATACAATTCTAGTTCAAAACATGCAAAACGTAAACTCAAAACATGTTTTATTTCACTAGACTGAGAGCAACAACGCGCCTGCCTGCATTGAAAAGGCTGCAGAACTTTGACCCAGACATTAAAACAATCACCGTCTCACTGAGAGACGTGAAGGCGTTAGCCTGATGTTCTTCTGGCTTGCCGTAGAGCATGCGTGTCACACAGCGCCGCTTGCTGCTGCCTTGTCATTTATAATCTCACAGGCAGTTGGAAGCAAGCAGGCCAACTTGTACTTTGTCAGAGCAGATTGTCTGGCATGGATAAGCCTGGTTGCAGCAAGAGAGATACATAATTGCTCTTGTTGAGTGAGCTGCCAGGACGTTCGTCCTCTTCCTCCCGTTGAGCCTATACGCAGATCCTCGGCTATGCTCACTTTTTTAAGGCAGAACGCATATAAACTGCGCCGGCAGTGACAGCGACTGCCGTCATTCAAAGAAATATGTTGACAGACTAACACAAGTGCTAGTATTCAGAGCTTCTTTCTTTATTTTCTTCTGAGGGATTCCTTCATTTCCTGTCATGTCATTCTGATGTTTCGTGTCGAGAGCTGTTCGGTCCCGCACCGCGTTTCATTTGTTTTCTCTCCGGCTTCTGCAGGAGGCCCTCGCCAGCTTTGACCTGCGGGCCTCGCACGGTCTGTCTCATGATCCCATGCCTGTCAGAGATGAGGAGAACAGGTAGTGATTGTTGTTCTTATGTTCCTTTATTATTATTATTTTTATTATTATTATTATTTTGGACTCAAAGTCAGCTGTAGCCGTCTTAAAAGCAAAAAGTACAAAGTGCCTACACGTTTGGGTTCACATAAGCAGCAAAACCAGATAACGAGACAAGAGGAAGACTTTTACAAATTACTGTTTGAGGCTCTCAAGTTTAAAGTCGTCACCTTCCTAAAACAATGCCCAGTAATTTTTTGTCAATTTTTGCTTTGACTAAAACATCTTTTTGAAATAAGGAGGTGGAGATATTTTTTGTTTTCTTTTCTTTTGACAAAGTCGCTTTTAGCAAAAATAGTGACTTGGACCAATGTTTTTGGAAGGTGACAACATGTAACCGCAGAGCCTCGCTCAACCTCAACGTATTTTATGTGGATACGTCTGAACTTGATGAGTGGCAGAAAAAAAAAAAGCGCAGTTTTACACAATGGTTTACTAATTTCCCCAAGAGTCACTAGATGTTGAAACTGTCTTTTGCAGCCACAGTTATGTCTAGTTTTTCCACATGTGTCAACTGAAATTCAAAAGTTTTGCCACATTCTCAGTTAGATTTAGGTCTGGACTTTGACTGGGACATACTTTCAACAGAATATACTTTGACCTAAGCCATCCCACCATGGCTCTGGTTGAATACGTTTGCGATAGAGTTGCACCGATTGCAGTTTTCTGGACGATCGCCGATCTTCAAAAACCCTGATCTGCTGATTCTGATTTTGGTTGATACTATTTTTTGTTTTTTCTCTGGAAAGTCGTTAAAAATATTGACAAAGTTGCTGAGTTGGCAGCAGCGGGGTGGCTGCTAACGTACTCGGTTCTTTGTATTGGTCACATAAAATCCCCTCAAATATACAAAGAATATTGCAGCAAGAATACGACAAAAAGTGAGAGAAGCTCAAAGTGTGAAGCAGTGTATCTATTTAACACATTTGATCAATTTATGAAACATCGCTTATAATTGAAGACCATTGGAAATCTTTTATTTTTTCCTCTCTCTCTTTCTCTGATCAAGAAGAAATTCCCAGTATCCTCTTCTCCTCTTTTGATCTGAACCAATCAACATGTACCCGTGCGTAATTATTTGTCCTGGCACGGTTACCATGCGTGCTCAGATCAGAACATCCAATAAAGAAGAAAAGTCTCATCTCTGCCTATTTAGTCTCAGTGTGTGGCTAACATCTCATTCCCGCTCTGTTTCAGTCATGGTACGCACTGTGCCGGCGAAGTTGCTATGGAGGCCAACAACTCCTACTGCGGTGTGGGCATTGCCTTCAATGCCAGGATAGGAGGTGAGGAAAGCAGTCCAGCTTTAGGAGACAATGGGAGGCAGTTTGACTGTGGGTGCAGCGCTCCAGCCAAGAATACAACATGGGAGCTGAATCTTTGTCAGAAACACTTGTTATGTTCCAGAGTCGCTCTGTTATTATTGCTGGTATGACTTGGCAATGCAGCGAAAGAATATTTATATACATAACATACCTGTAACTTATTGGCTCTGCTAATGTTTTAACAGCTTTCCATGAAATAATTGCATTGAATTTCCACAACGTTGACACTAAAAGTACCAGAAACACGTTTTCTCACTGCGAAAATACAAAATCTTCCTGGCTTCTAGTGTAAGTTTCTTGTTACACTTGACATAAAACAAAACTATCATAAAAGTAACTTTTCAGCAAGATATAGAAACTTGCTTTAAGTAATTAATTCCTAAATATTGATGAAAAATTATTGGTTCTATTGGCAGACAAATTGGGAAAAATGTCGTCTTATACGTTTAAAAAATCTGCCAATGGAACTAGAACTTTTTCATCAATATTAAGGAATTATTTATTTAAAACAAGCTTCTATAGCTTGCTGAAAAGTTACTTGTAAGTTGTTTTTGTCTTATTTTAAGTTTGCTAAGACATTTGCACTCGAAACTAGGCAAAAAAAAATACTTGATAAGATTTTGGGTTTTTGCAATTCAAACTAATGACAAAAGAAATATAAAACACATTTGAAACCAGATATTTAAATACACTGAATAAAAAAAGACAAGCATTTTTTTTCTCATTGTTTGAACTTCAGTGAGACCAAACTTTTCTTGTTTTAGCTTAATGAGAATGACCAAAATAATTTCTATTTGTTAAATGTCATAAAACTCAGCGATTATGTTTTTTTTGTTTGTTTTTTTTTTTTAGAGATTTTTTAACTTTCCTAAATTTAAAAAAATTACATACAGCTGGTCAGTATGAGGGATTGCTGTCTTTTTTAAAATAGATAACAGGATCATAAAAGTTACAAAACATTCTCTAACAGATGTTCTTGCTAAGTCTTCTGGCGTTTATCAAATAGAAGTAATTTTGGTAATTCTAACTATGCTAAAACAAGAGAAGATTGTACTGTTTTAACTTCAGACAGTCAGAAGGAATTTCTTTTTATTTGTTTTATTTAAATTTTTTCTTTGTTTAGTCATTAGTTTGAAAATGTTCCTTTCCTCAAACATCATTTTCTACATATACATATATCAACACCCTGCAGAAGAAAATGTATCTATCCTATTTTTCACAAACGTTTAATGTTTTTTCGGGGGGTAAATCTTAATAATAATACTAATAATAATAATAATAATAATACATTTTTTAAAATGTCTCTATAATAACCACACATTTATTTTATTCAATATTGAACCACTCAGCCAGAGCAGGAGAAAATTATAAATCCTTTTAAACTTGCCATTTTTAAAAATAAAATGTAAATAAAAACTTTTAAATTACTTTCTCAAAACAGATATTCCCTTCACTCTGTTTTATTATCATTTTACCCATGCCTATTTTTTATTTTTTTCACAAAAACAAAGTTCTTGCTTGTCGGAAAGGTTTTGTGTTTAACGTTTATAGTTTTTTATATCTGTAGTTTTTCCTGACATACATGTGACCTATATTTGTATGTCTGATGTATATATCCATTTGATAGACAATAAGTCTTCAGTTTACCGATGCATCCTGTTTCCAGGTACGCCCTCATATCTCACACCTCTAATCAAATTTAACACAGTCAGTCTAAGAGCATGAGAATAGAAAACAAGATCCATCCTTCAGCTGAACTCTGACATTTGAACTCTGAGCTTGGGGTCTTTTATCCATGCGCTTCAATCATTTGTCCCAGAAAGCATTTTGCAGAACTCAGGAAAAAAAAAGGGAAACCCTTCATGAGGCGAGACCAGGAATATGTTTCCACAGTTAGTCTTCGTTTTGCCTTGTTGGGTCATAAACAGAGTCTGGCGCTGAGGAGATGAAGGGCTAAGACCCGCATGAAAGAGGCACTGCTGAGAGCGGTTGTTGTCTGACATTCAACAAAGTTTGTCACTCTTTGTTGTTTTACTGAGTATGTTGTGTCTTTGAGGACAAACAGTGTTGTTTCTGCCACACACATGTCTTTGGCCCAGGGTTATAATAGTTTTGTGACTTTATAGTTTAGATGTGACTTTTTGTTTGTTTAATTCAGTTTTACTTAGCTTTTAGAGTATATTTGCTACTTTTTATTAGTTAAATATTGTTTAGTTCCAGTTTAGTTTGAATTTGTTGTAGTAGTAGTTTTAGGGGTTTTTTAATACTCTAGTTAATTTTTAGGTACAAAATTCAAAAAGGTCAAAAAGTTTGTTATTATGTGTACATTACACAATAGAATACACAATAGAAGATACAATTTTCAAAAAACATGTTCAATTATTGTTGAACAACCAGGTGGCTGGTGTTTTATTCCAGCTGCCATTTTGCAGTCTAGTGTGAGCGCAGCCAGGAGGAGAATGGAAAGGTGTAATGTGCCGAAAGCTGATGTAAACTCATTGTGTGGAGAAGAAAAAAATCTATTTCGCATCAGTGCAAAAGGCTAATAAATAGATTCATAAACACAAAAGGATATTATATCTATAATTTCAGGATGTTTTAGTTTGTTTCATAAACCCATGATGTAGTTCCAGTTAGTTCTACTTACTTATTTTAGTTAACAAATCTGTTTTATCAATTTCAGGTATATTTCCATTAGTTTTAGTTCACTATAATAATCTTACTTTGGCTCAGATGTTTGTGTTTGGTTTCTCAAACCTTAACGCATTCTTCGAACAAAATCTTTGCTTTGGAAAACAACTTGCAGTTTGCGGTGTTGCATTCAAAAGTGGCACCGACTTCCTTTATAATTCAAAAGCGTCCTCCCCTTTAACGCCTGGACTTTCTCCACGTCCATCCGAAGGCGGCGGCTCTCGGTTCCATCTCCAGCCTCTAATTGGACGGACGCTGTGCCAGCCACAGTTTCTGAGGGAACATCTTGCTGTTTAAATTTGGCGAAACTACCCAAACTGTTGCTAAATAATGCACATCTGACTTGATTTTACTATTGTAGGTTATAAAGTAAACCGCTAAAGCTTGCAGAGATCCATGAAAAAGGCATTTTTAAGAAATATCATAACATTTCATCTGCTTCACTATTTGTACCCCGACTCAGTCTTTCCAAAACACATGAATATGAATTGCGCATCAACTCTTTTATTCAGGTTTAATTAGATTGCAAGGAACATTTTGTACAGGTTCCTTGAACGGTGTTGTCATCCACTTATTTCAGATTACGACAGTGGATTGTTGCGCTGCCTCCCGAGGGTTTGTAATAATGCTACAGCTAATAATTTTGTGGTAGTAAACAATGGGGATTCTTGTACTGAAACAATAGAAAGTTTGACTTTTTTATTTTATTTGCTGTCTTCCATCAAAATCCTGATCTGTGCGACTGCTTCTGATTGGTCCAGGTGTCCGTCTGCTGGACGGCGTCGTCACGGACGCCATGGAGGCCTCGGCTCTGACCTACAACATGCACTTCATTGACATCTACGTCTGCAGCTGGGGCCCCCGGGACAACGGGGCCGAGATGGACGGACCGCACCACCTGACGGAGCGAGCCCTCCGGCTAGGAACTCAGAAGGCGAGGCTTTCGTTTCCCAAGCTTCCTCCTCTTATTGCCTGTTATACCGGAAGCCCAGAAAATGAGGAGCGATTACATTTCAGTGCCTTTCTTCACTTTATCTGTTTCAACTTTACACATCTTTCTTAAAGTAAGTTGTACATTTTAGGGAAACTTAAACCAGTTTGCCGCTTTTTAGTAAGGAATCACAAAACAAGCAAAAGAACCTAAATCAATATATGAACGTCTCTTCGTTCTTCCCTTTCTTCCCCAAAGGAAAAGCTGAATGAGTTGAATAATGGAGTTCAATAAAAACTCTCCCCTTGTCAAGACAGATATCCCATAAAAAGAGCAGAGTTCAGATTTATGTTTATATGTTCCTGTTAGGACCGGCTGCCTGTAACAAGCCAACAGGCTTCAGCTGAAAACTTGCGGCGAGACCCGATTAAAATCTTTAATGGAGTTAAACGCAAGGTCTGTTATTAATTGAATGTACTTAATCACATTTTAATTGAAAACCAGTTGTTGGCTAAATAAACATTTTCCATTCAAAAACTCTTTTTGCTGCTAAATTATTGAATAAATGAACTTGAAGAAAGAAAAGCACTTATAATACACTTGGAAAAACCGATGCTGTGACGAAGCTGTCTGGCAATCACATCGTTGAACTCCTGCAAATTCCTTTGCTTTCCTTTTCTTCTGGCTTCTACTGCATTGACTTGTAGGACAAAATGATCGTATCCATTAAGTTTGGTGTGTTGATATAATGTACTAATATCAACAAAAAAAAGGCATCTTATCAAAACAAAACCATTCTTGCGTTCTAATGTGGAAAATAACTCTCTGGGTTTTGATGTGTTTAAAGAAAGAGACCTGCTAAGTGGCAGCAGATGGATGAACGAGGTGACAAATGGACAGATGCTTAACCAAGTCAACATTTTCCTTCCTTCAGGGCCGACGTGGGAAGGGCAGCATCTTTGTGTGGGCGGCAGGTAATGGTGGATCGCAGCGTGACCACTGCGGTGCAGACGGGTACGTTAACTCCATCTACACCATCGCCATTGGAGCCGTCGCCCAGACGGGGAAGCCTGCCTACTTCGGTGAGCCCTGCCCTGGAGTGATGGCCGTCACCCTGACAGGTTCCAACGTGGGAGACTCACTACCTTTGGTTAGTGTGTCAATACCTTCTAATACGTCTAACAGCACTGTCTTGCTCTAATGACTGTATATGTGTGTGTGTGGGTGCGTGCGTGTGTGTGTGTGTGTGTGTGTGTGTGTGTGTGTGTGTGTGTGTGTGTGTGTGTGTGTGTGAACCAGCAGCGTGACTTTTAGGCTGCTCTGAGCAGAGAGAATCCTGTTAAAGAGCAGCCACTGGTGTGATATTTATCGAGGCCTGCCAAATGACCTGGGTGATTGCCGGGCAAACTCTCGAAGACATACAGAAACGAGTGTTAATTGGAGGTAAAGAGTGGCTGTAGTGGCTGAGAATGGGAGAGGAAGGAGCTGAAGTGTTGATGGCGGATGTAACACAGAAAAAAAAAACACAAGAAAATGTCTCGCCGGCTCCAGGACTGGAAAAACTGAAAGGCCAATTTTATCACTGAGTTAACACTTAGCTCTAGTGGGATGTATGCACTTTTTGAACTTCTCCTTTGGACGGAGGTGGATATAAGTTTTTTGGGGTTTTTTTATTAACATGAGGAGAAAATTGTTTTACATTTGCTACTAAAAGAGGAAAGGATAATAAATAATAGCTGCCATTCCATTACAAATGCGTGCAAATCTTTTGTCTAAATTCTGCTAACGTCAAAAAAACAACACCACAGTTTTGTACTTGCGGTGTTTCCATTAAATAAGAAATTAAACTAAAATCACATGTGAATAAGATAGTTCACGTGATAAGTCATTAAAAATCAGCCATCAGAGGAGACGGCGGCGTCTTATTCAGGCGCTGGAGCGACCAGCTTCTTATACCTGGTAGCGGCTGCAAATGCGGCGTTTTGGGTAAATTGTAGTTGGCAATTTTACACAAGAGTTATGGATTCGACACGTTAGAATGACACACAATATTTTATGAACTGCGTGATGCTGTGAAAGCTTTGGTGGAGCCAGCTGCTCATCATTCAAAGGCCCCAAAAACAAAGCATCGTTGTCCTACTGCTTCCTGTCGTTTTCTTTGTCTTTTCGCCGGTAACCAACAGCCGGCTGTTGATCACGTGATGCGAAATAAAATTTTCTATTGCAGTTTTGTGAAATGCATTTATTTATTACTTCATCCTAGTGCAAAAGCTTTTTATCAATAACTTTTATTTTTTTATCAAAAACTGAGTTCTTTTGAAATTGCCCTGTTTCAATTAAATAAATTTATCTTTGTAATTTCAATTTGCGCTATT
Source organism: Alfaro cultratus (assembly GCA_903066825.1). Lineage (NCBI taxonomy): Eukaryota > Metazoa > Chordata > Actinopteri > Cyprinodontiformes > Poeciliidae > Alfaro > Alfaro cultratus. Next base: position 1,252 of record CAEFZX010026680.1, on the reverse strand, counting down.
TTATGGTTAATGGAAACGCAGCTAATGGTACTCTATGGGAACACTATCTATATAGAGTGTAAATCCTGTAGAAAGAACCCACATGTGTAAGAGTTTGGATTAGTAAATTCATGCCATGTCTGTTACCTAGTTCCTGGGTTTCTCTTACTTTAGTAAGAGTAGAGTATTTTTTCTGGATGTCCTAACCACTGTGAATAACTTCACAAAATAAAGATTTTTTGACCAAGAATGCACCAGATCCCTGGCAATAGATAGAAGAATGGGATGTGGTATCCTGACCCACATCTGTTTTGTTTTTCATAAGGTGACTGTGACCAACACTGGAGATGGGTGTGTCACACGCTTCCCAGGAACCTCCAGTGCCGCTCCGATTGCTGCAGGGATTCTGGCTCTTGCTTTGGAAGTGAAGTAAGTGTCAGTCAGTCTTCTGATACTGCACACCAATAGTATCATGATGAAGTACACAGGCAGGGATTGAAGCAGGCTGAGACGAATCGTACTCATGTGACCTCTAGTAGGTCTTTCTCAGATATATAGGTATTTGTTTGCACAACTCTTTTGCATTTCACTTGCTGTTATACACTGAGAAACACCAAAAAATATGTATATTATTAGTTATTCATTGAGCTAAGTCCTAAATTAAGCGGTAAAAAAAAGTGGTAATGGCCTGACACCAAAGCGCTTTGCAAAACAAACGTTTTGTGTCTTTTAAAATGATGTTTCTCTTTTTTTTCTTAGCTGGAAGATTGAGACTGATTTTGTATTTGCTATTTAAAGCAGTAAATATAGAAGATAAAAAAAGTTTAAAAAAAAGAAAAGATTTTTTAAAATTATTTTTATGGTGTATGATAAGCACCTACACTTTGATGCATTGTATAGAAACAAAAAAGAAATACTAGTTTCCAGGAGGGACACTGTAAATAACTTCACAAAATTTCACCATAGAAGTGCTTGAAAGGTCACTTCAGTGGTGACCTTTAAGCACCCCAAAAACAAACCGAAAAGTCGAAAACTTCTCTTCTTCCTTGGATGTCTCACTTTTGTGCATTTGTTCTGCATTTTTGTAGTACTACGCATATCTCACAGTCACATAAGCAGTTTGAACTTATGTCCATCTGCACATATTCATACATGTATGTACATAAGTTTCAATGAAACAATTACATGAGATGAAACACTAATGGACTTTGAATCGAGTCCAAGGACAAGGAGGTTCATATCATTCCCTGGTCAGTTAAATCCATATATATAG
>CAEFZX010026679.1:0-21525 GCA_903066825.1 Alfaro cultratus | reverse complement strand
CCGAGGTGTGTACCTTTGGGCAAAGCAATGGGCCGGGAAGCTTCATTGCTTCATGAGGCTTCATTTGCCCATCACTAGTAGAAAGTACAAATACTTACTGTAAAATGTAGTGGAGTAAAAGTAGAACGTATCCACAACTTTACTTAAGTAAAGTACAGATACATGAAAATTGTACTTAAGTACATGTACTTCGTTACCTCTCACCACTATACATACCTACCACTCTCTACCACAGGGGTGGGCAATCCTGGTCCTCGAGGGCCGGTGTCCTGCAACTCTTAGATGTTTCCCTGGTCCAACACACCTGAANTCCAACACACTTGAATCCAACAGATGAATCACCTCCCAAGTGCAGTCAGGTTCTCCAGAGTCCTGCTAATGACCTCATTATTTGACTCAGGTGTGTTGAAGTAGAGATACATCTTAAAATTTCAGGACACCAGCCCTCGAGGACCAGGAGTGTCCACCCCTGCTCTACCATGATTGAAGAATTCCTTCTTCAATCATGAAGGAATGGTTTCCCTTTGTATTGGATCTGTAATCAAACTGTGCCAGACTAATTGGTTCCAAATCAGTGAGCTTATTTTTTTTTATCCTGGTGCTTCATTCTTATCAGTTCTGTTGGTCACATTACACTGAAATACCCACATTCAATGTGTCTAACATTCAGGGACTAAAAATAATCCCGCTACTCACTGTTTGTGTCTGAGTCTCTGTCGGTTTCGGTCTCTATGCGAAGCCTCTTCCTCCCGTGGCCTGCTTTGCTGTCCTGACCCGACCCACTCTTGTCTTCCTGCTCGTCCAGGCTGCTGTCTGCCTCATTCGCTGAAGACGAGGACTGTGGCGATGCTGAGGAAGCACAGTGGCTCGCAATAGAAGGACACTTTTGCTACAGGCAGAAATAAAGACACAGCTTTAGGTTTAGACGTTGACCAACACAATCAGCTCTGTGTCTTGGTTTGGGTTACCTTTCCGTTTGACGATATCAACTCTTGCTTCTGTAGCGCAGATGTTAGGGTCTCTAGCCTTACCAGTGCTATGAAAAAATGAGCACAAGTGAACCACTTGAGCACAAAATATGCTTTTCCACTGCTAACTGTTTGTTCTGCTTTCCTTCAGTACATAGAACATCAACACTGAACACCAGAAGAAGGCATTGCTTTACTCTTTTACAGTTCTTGCCTCGACAGGCATTTCTCACAATCAAACTTACTTATCTACATCAGTATGTGACACATTTCCATAATAACCTGTTAAGCCACTTGCTCAAAACACCCTGAGGTAGAGCTGCTATGGTTTGGTGAGTGCTGGTGGAATGGTTATATGGAGAACAAAAAAGGGAATGAATGCTAGATATTAACTATATGTCATACTGAACCTGTGCTGACGCTGGATGAGAAACAAACAGGAGTAACCAGTACATCACACTGATTTTTAATTTTGACAAAGAACACATACAAAAGCAATAATTTAGATTATTTCCTGTGAGGCTTAAAATAGGACAGCAGTCCTGTTCAACACTGAACTGTACGTAGTTTATAGAAAGTTGTTTTCCTGAAAGACGTAGAAAGCAAAAGGCCAATATCTTCAAAAAAGATATTTAAGCACAAAACCAGACATCAGAGTTCAGACGTTTCAACACAGTGAGGCTCTCTGACTGGTTTACACACGTTTGTACAGTTATTGGCTCTATGGCGACACTTAGAGGCTATGCTGGGAAAATGATGTGAAAACAAAAACTATACAAACGAAAGACGTGGAGAACATTTGATACATAGTGCAAAGCAAGCTTATTGAATGTGTGTGTGTCAATAATGATATTTATATTTTATTTAATTTATTATCAGTAGTGGTGGGACTTTATTGAAAAGTCTTAAGCGAGTTAATTGAAGGGTCTGTAATTAATGACTAACAATGAATCACATTTTAATTGAAAACCATATACTGAAACTATATGCTAAAGCTCTTTGTGCTGGTAAATTATTACATAAATAGACATATGAGCACAACAATAAAGATATTTATTGTTTATTTTCTGTTTTTAGATTATTTAACCATCAGTTTGGTGAAAAGTTCTGTTATATCCATTCAGCTTTCAAGTGTTTCAGGAACACCTGATCAGTCAAGGAACTTCTATGAAAATACTTCTGTAGAAATGTGGACAGTGGGCGACGACATTAGCATCAGAGATGCTAATGGATGACCAGCTCCTCGGTTTTGAACAAAAAACAAGAAGCAGCTTTGTCATCCATTGCTGTGGTTTGCATATGTTGCTTGTACGTCAGATTTATGGGTGTACCAGAAACACACAAATAAAAAGGTTCCCGCTCAGGACTTTTGTATGGAAAATCTAAGAATTGCGTTAAAATTTGTAACTTGTTAAAATGTATGTAATTAGTCATTCAAAACAGACAATTTAAAGTCTCAACCCAAATTATTGGACTTTCTATTAATGTTGCAAATGTTGCAATATAAGATAACTTATCATTAGTATCAGCTACTGTAAGTTTCTGAGGGCAATCCTGTTGAAACACTGTGTTAAGCTTTAGCTTATCACACAGCAACATGTGTCCCTTTCTGTTTGTTCAATTCTCACTCGGTGCAGGAAAAAGAGATTTAACGGTAAAGTCATTTTTCCTATTTTAAATACCATTATCAATTCCACACCCTTTGCTCTATAAACTATACTGGCATTTTCGTACAATTTTCCTGTCAGACAATGAGAAAAAATACATTTCAAAACTTTTTTAGTGTTTGTAAATGTCTGGTTTCAGTTTATATTTTCTCATAACAGGTATTTTATGATATATTGGCAACTTATAACGGAATACAGCCAATGAAGCAAGAATGTTTTGGTTTTTTAATGAACAAGGCTGTATGGAGAACTGACACATTCAGTTAATTGCTTTCTTTTCCCAGAACTTGATTTTCAAGACAGAGTCTCCCGCTCTCATCTGTACAGGCTAAATTCAAAGCTAGTTTGTCAAGCTTAGCAAGAGGAGGAACTCAAAGTAAAAAAAACCAAAAAAAAAACCAATCCTCTAGCATAGAATTACAGCTTCTTTATAGTGGGGTTGAGTTAAGTCTTTAACACTCAGAGTAGTTTCAATTTAACAAATCAAAAATAAACTCTTAGGGGGCTCAAGCTAACATGTAATCAGAGCAGTGCCAATTCAAAACATTTTATTCATCAGTTTTATGCATCTAAAACTCAAAACATCTCAAACAAAAAAATATGTATTAGGGGTGTAATGGTAACTTTAGATGTTTTGAAAATACTGTATCAGAAATAACTTCTCTGACACCTGGAAATTGGTCTCCGTCTCTTTAAGAAGCTTCCACCCTTTCCAACACTCCCCCCTCAGCATGACATAACAACAACACTTCTCCATAATGCCGTTTACAATCATCACTAGGAGCGTTGTAGTTTGTACAGTGAGTTCACCTTGATTTTATTTTATTTTATTTTTTTGCAAAAACCATTTTGAGATGTTCTGTCAGATTTGCTTGTAGTACAGTTTATATTAACTTGAATGGCCAATATGGATTCCTTATTTGGCACTTTGACAACTCCCCATGATGTTATTTGCTCTGTTAACGTGTTAACAAATCAAATAACGTCCAGTCCAACCAGGTGTTGCTAATTGCTGCTTACGCCAGTCTAGTGGAGTTACAGTATATGGGAGAAACCTCGGGGAAGGAGGCTCTGTGGGACAGGAGCTCAGACGGGGACTGAAGCGCCAAAAAATGATTCTTAAAATTGTCCCTTTTAAGAATCTGTACTTAGTATTACATTTCAACTTCTTTAGTAAACAAGTCCTTATTGTCCTGCCAGAAAATACTTTATGGCATAAAGCTGAGCATTCTCAATGGGTTGGATGTGTAAAAAATTAAGCAAAAAACAAAACAGAAAGAAGGATTGTATTGACCCTTTGCATGTGACGTCACACTCTTTAGAGCGTGGATCATGATAGCCCATGACAGATGTCAAAATAACCTATACACTCCTATGAAGCTTATTAAAAAGCAGGAAGAGAACTGGTTAGCATCTAGTCTTTTGTACACTTTTAAATCTGCTCTGGTGTAAGAGGAAACACTGCTTATTATTACACAGTGATATAAATCATGTGGTGAATTCAGGCAAAGTCAACACGCCAGAAGGAAAAGGGTATGGGTTGATTTCTAAGCTAGCTATTTCCAACTTCTGTAAATACCGCTGGTTATGAGCCCGAGGTAGGTGTGCCACTTCCGGCTACTTCTGGCAAAGCAACTTGGGAAAACAATTTCAGTCGATTTACTAAATACTGCCATCCCACATTTCCACCTCATTATGATTAAGGGATGTAGTTGAAAGGGTCAATAGCATCCTGCTATTTCTCTTTGCCTGATTTGCATTGAAGATTTGTTAGTCAGTGAGCCGACAGAGTTGCAGACATTTTCGTATTCTTTACCTGGACGTAATGACAGAGTGAGGACAGGAACTTTCTTTCCGTTGCTTTGCTCCGTTTTATCATTTGCTTCTTCTTTTTTGTCCTGATCCTTAACCTGCGACAATAATGCCATCATTACATCTTTTGTTCACCATGGTAAAAATTTTAAAGGTTTAATTTTAGTGTGAAGAAGTTTGAAAATACCTCATGGTTATGATCACTGATCAACTCTTGTTCTTGTTTGATGGGTGTTGAGGAGGAGGAAGAAGGGAGGGAAATGAGTGAAGGTGATGACACAGGTATCGCTGTATTCACATTTCTGTCAGGGCTCCTCTGTACGTCTCCCTCGCATTGCAAGGGGATGGGACTATCATCATTTCCAAGTTGGTTAGGTTTAGTCTTCGCTCGATCGGAAAGGTCCAGAGGCCCATCAGAGCTCTCTCTAAGTTCTTCTCCAGAGACTTTCTGAGTCTTGGAAGGTGGGTTTTCTTCTTTCTCCACAGGCTTAGTTTCATTCTCTATGTTCTCTGGCATCCTCCTGAACGTGAACACCACTGTTGGTTCTTTAGGGGGCTGAGGCGTGCTCTGCTTTTGGCTCTGCCATGAAGAACCAAAACCATGCCTTCTGGTGGTGGCTTGTGAGATTGGTGGGATCAAGCTGGAAAGACGTGCCAAATGAGGCCTGTTGGAAGGGTTCTGCAATGCCAGGTTGGCTCCCACAGCTGCCATGGGACCCCAGTTCGGGCCTTCAGATAGAGGCCAGGGCAGAGAGACGGGGCCACTCTTGATTGGTTTGGGATGGCAGGGGATGGGAGCGTGGATCACAGGTCTGCTTGGTCTCACCTCTCCACTTGGTGAGGAGGAGGACTTCTTCCGAAGATGTGGGGTATGGATGGAGGAATGCTGATCAAGTGCTTCAATGCTTTGTGGAAATGATGAACAGAAGGTAGTTATATATTAGGAAGGAATGTGATCTTATTTTTTCTTTTAACAAAATGGGAAAACCAGGATAAAAAGAACAAAAACAAATTGAGGTAAAGTCTCAAAGGTCCCAGGTGTCACCTGTCATGTCCAGTAGATGTAGTCTTTGCTTTCTATTGAACAATGACTCTCTCCATTGCTGCATATTTGAAGTCATTAAAATAATAGTGTAAATGTAATTTGCCTTGACGTAGGAAGGACTGCATTTTCTCTGTCTGAGAATAAATTTTTTTTTGTCATTCATATTGTATAGCTACTTCAGATTATGCTGTATCTCATTTTATGCAGATGACACCTGCTAATAAAATACAACTATTAATAAAAGCTTAGATGCCTCAAAATGTCCAGCCAGTCAATGACTGTCTGGACCAAAATTTAGATGTTTGGTCATATAAATTCTTTCAGCCACTTTGAGTTCAATGATTATAGTCATTAGTTCAAGTCAAAACCAGGATTTGGGAATGGTGGCACTCCTCCCCACAAATATTACTGTGTGTCTATATGAGTTTTTAAAAACTCATATGGCTTCTGGGGATCAAAACATTTTGGCTTTTTTAAAAATCCTTCTTCTCTTTTGAAGATATTTATGTATAAACCCACTTATGAGGCTTTTACCTCTTCTCTCCACCTCGATTCACTCTGTGTTCTGTCTTCCAGGATGATGATGCTAAAGTTGGCTGAGGTTTGTATACTTCCTGTGTGAGAAAAAGGAGTGGATTACAATACATTTCAAGGTTACAACCAGATTTCTTTGATTAAAAGAAATGCAGTACGATATCAAAGGAAATAGCTATACTGTTTAGAACCTGGAGGTTCATTCACATCAGCCCTGTTTAATCTGCTTTAATTTAACTCTAGCTGGTTTGTCTAGAAGGTCTTGTTCATACTGGGATGTGTGAATGTGTAATCGAATTCTGGTCCACCTAAAAACTTAGGTTGGGGAACAGGTTGCTCAAAGGGTTTGGTTCATTTGACACAGAGCCGTGTAAAAGTGAATTTCAGCAGCTGGAAATGGAACAAGTGTCACAATTTTGGTCCCCAATCAAACCGGGTCTGCCAGACTATCAGGTTTGAAAACACATTAGCACCTTTGCTCATGTGTGGGCTAACTGTTAGCTTATTTGTCCAATGCAGTAATACAAAATGGAAGTTGTAATCATGTAACTGTAAAAACTTAATTTAGGCTTTAACAAAGGCAGAGTAGAGAGAGCTGTTTTAAAAACTTACAAAACTACTTCGGTTTGTGCCTCTCAACAGCCTGCATTCAGTTTCTGTAAAAAAAAAAAAAAAAAAAAAAAAATGATAGAAGACAACAAATTACAAAATCTGCTCTAAAAAACAGAAGCCCTTCTTGTCTGGTGAGCCTGACCTTCACCTCTGGGGTCTGCCTCAGTCTTCAGCAGTACATCGTCGTCTGCTGGTTGGTCTCTGGACTGACTGATGGTTGGGCTGACCAGGGCTACAGCTCCGGGGGACAGAAGGTCAGGAGACATCTTCGGTTTGATGTCGACAGAGTTGTTGTTGTTGTTATTGTGCTCGCTGCAACTTCTGCTTTCACACACCGACAGGTAGTGTTGAAGAAACAAAGGACAAATTTAAGGGGGCGCTAACAACAAAACTAAGGTCAGTTTAATAGAATTTTTACTGAAATGACTGGAATTGGGAGGAATTTGATTACAATGACATTAAATTATTTTCAATGCATTTGAATTTAATCAAATGTGATCTGTAACTGGAATAAATTGGACTTTGATATATGGGACATTTGTTGTGAACTGACAGTGTAAAATACTTAACTAAAACAAATCAAAGTACATTGATTTCTGTTGGGATACAAATAATTTCAATGAACTTATTTCATCGTTTTCATTGTATTTCTTTTGAGTTGAATACATGGCATTACATTTTTACCTCACTTTGTTTTCTTTGTTTTTTTATTTAGCACAAATGTGGGATCATTTGGATTTAGCATTTTTTTAATCAAACTAAAATTAACCAGAGGAAGGTTTAGAACGACGATGCAGTCAACTGAACTTTATCTTCTTACAACAAATGTGATTTTCTTGTGTGATTATTAATTTGTAGAGGTTATTAAGCTTCTCAACTATAATTCGACCGAGGTCCAAATTACACGACATGGCAGGACAATAAAACACAAAAGTTCTGTTGCATTTTAGCCTGTCGTTTACAAGGCAACAGCATTATGCAAAGAGTGAAACTTTTTGATAAAAGTCAGTTTAATGGATTTTATTAAGCTGAATCCTCAGTGGGCACTTTTAGTTATGTCACCCAGAGATGATTAAATCGAAATCCATTCCTGCTGTTGTTGCTAGTCAATTTCCTTATGATTCAATTTTAAATGTCACATTTATTTTTTGAATTTGCACTTTTACCCAAATCCCTTTTTGGTGCAGTCAAATATCACATACTCACTCAAGTGCTGCTCTTAAACTGGCAACGTCATCTTTAAGTTTAAGATTCTCTTTCCGAAGGTTGGTCATCTCTCCAGCTAAAACCCAAAGAACAAGTCGCAGTAAAAATTTGGTTTTTTTAGTTAAAGGCAACAAGAAAAGAGTTGAAAAACAAAGTGATTTTTAGTGGAAACTAATGACACTTAGAAAAGGAGAAACATCTGGAATACCAAGGAGGGAGATGTGCTGGAGGCTCTGTATGCGTGAGGCTTCGTACTCCTGCTGTCTCCGCTTGGCGACCTCTTGGGTTACTGTACATCTGTCGCACAGACCGGCTCTCAGTCTGAACACACAGCAGCAGGAAAAAAAAAGGTAATTCAAGTGTTAAGTTTATGCTAATTATGCTCTGAATTCAGATATTTGAGGAGACTCTTGTATATACTGATCTCTCTGCGAAAGCTGAATTTGTTCCACACTTTAAATACTAAACTGTGTGGCAATCAGCTATTATAGCAAGCAAGTTATTTTTGTAAAAAAATAAATAAATAAAAATCTGTCAGGTCTGGCAGCCTCAGCAGCTGAAGCTACAGTTCACTCACTTTTTAAATGATGGTTTTATTTATTAAGGGAAACTGTTCACCTGAACCAACATCACCTAACGTGACAATATCATTTCAAGTCCCAGTAAAAATTGTGGCTTAACTGTCGCTGCGTTTCCATTAACCTTATTACTGTACAAATCGGAAATAGGAAAATACATTCGCTTAATTGAATTTTGCCAATTTTGAGAAAACCCGATTTTCAATAAAACATTTTTGCGTTAGTATGAGGTATTGAAATAAATGTGTTTCACAAAACTGCAAAGGAAGCACTTCTTTTGCATCACAGGTCACATGATGAACAGCCGGGTGTTACTACTGACAGGAAAGACGAAGACGACAAGTAGTACTAAGAAATCTCTTAAATGGAACCTGTCTGACATCATGAAGTAGGTTTTAACATCTCAAAAGTAACACGTTCTCCTATAACCAACAGAAGAGATACAAAGCCGTTTTCATCTTTTTGTATCTTACTAATCTTAAAGAAAGTCTTCACACTGAAACCTTTAGCTTAGTTCATGTTATTACTTTCCTAAGCTGTGGCCACTGTTAATTTTCTTTAGTTCATCCGTTAATTACTACCTGGATGCCATTGGTATTTCAAGTACCTTTGCAAAGGAGAAAACATTAGACTTTAATTCAATGTTACCTGTTTTCTAGAGTCTTGATGTTCTCCATTAGTAACCTCTGCTGCTCTTTCATCTGCTGGTTTCTGGTGAATAGTTCCTCCATTCGCTTTGTGTCGCTGTTGGCATCAAACAATTAGAGTCGGGTTTTAGTACCACAAACAAATGAAATTTTTACACTCGCAGGATAAAAACACACAAATACTGCTATTTCTCACTGTTTGATGTCGAATCAGACCAAACTTTTTCTTCCTTTTCAAGAATTTTCGAAACTATTTCTATTTGCTAGTTGTCAAAAATAGGGATGCACCGATTCGGTTTTTTCACATCCGATACCAATACAATATCTGAGGTTGAGACTCGACCCAATACCAATCTGACACATGAAAACAGAGCTGAACTGACTGAAAACATTTCTTTTTTTAAACACAGACATAAACATACTGAATCTATTTGATAACTTTGCACCTGTACAGCACTGATAGTTTAGCCAGCTTGTAAAAACAACACAACTTTAATTTGTTAGTCAGCGCAATTAGGAGTAAAATCAACCAATGTAAAATAAATAATAAAAAAAACTGAAACTGGCAAAAAAAACAAACAAACAAACAACCCGTCTTTCTACTGGTTCAGAAAGTGCAATTAGAAATTCTAAATATAATGTAAAATAATAAAGCATGATGTCGCTCAAAACACAAAGCATTGAATTACTGAACAGATCTACCCTTATGGATTGGAAGCAATTATTTGATATTAATATCAAGTTGGTGCATCTTTAGTCACAATACTGGGAGGAACAATTTGTCAGAGATTTATTTAGAAGCAAAAAAGTTTGATTGTCATTAATTTCCTAAGATTTGAGTGTACACGTTTGGTTTAGATGATGTTAATTCAGGAAACTGAACCACCAAATCATCTAGATTTATCTGATTGTCAGCATGATCATCCCTTACCTGCGACTGGTCTGTCACAAAAAAAAAAGATTCTTTTTCTTTTTTAGCAAAATCAGCGAATTCTACCAGATCATGTTGATAACAACACTCTTTGGTGTAGATGCTGCTACTGAGTGAAGCGCTATCACTATCTCTGAGATGTTTAAAATGATGTAAGAAGAAGAAGTACAAAGGAAGTTGTTTAAAAGGAAATGTTCTTCCATAGCATGCCAAGACATGTCCGTGATTTATTCAGGCTGCGACAGTTCAAGACTTTTAGCAGGAAACAGGAATTTCCATATTCCCCTTTGAGGTCTCTACCAGTCCCTGACAGGGAACAAGATGCATCTGGAAATGTTAAGAGTCTCCTGGAAAATATTAGATATACACAACGTTGCCCAAAGAAGTGGTTCTAACTAAGCAAATAATGACCTATTGGATAATTACTGCAGGGTGATTAACTATTAGCTGGGAAAAAGTTATTTAACTCAAACTGATTCAACGAGTAGTTTCTCATTTCTTAAACAACTATGTCCAAGCTTGCAATCTGTGGTCTTGCGAGAGATGTTAGTCTTTTTAAGAAGGGTCAAATTATTGGCATCAAGCAGAGGAAACATCACAGGAAATAAAATTTTATTAAAAGCTGTCCAATGCATTTTTTAAAACTGGAAGCAAAGATGGGGAACCATCGTCTTCCAGGAAGAAGAAAAAGAATTCTGAATGATAGCCACAGCCGAGAGCTCAACCCAGAGACAGGATACTCCAGTGTCTTCTGGTCCGTCCCCTCGGTCTCCTAGCGGAGGGACATGTCTGGAAAACCTCAGAGGAGAGCTGACTCCTTTCAATGTGGAGGAGTAGCACAAATTACATTTTCTTTATCTTAAAATCAGTTAGTAGGACTGCACTGTGATAGAGAGATTGTGTTATTGTTGTTTTGTTTTTTGTTTCTTTTTCCATCTAAGCATCTAATGAACCCAAAATGTATTGCTTTACATCCCCACTATGAATTGGTTTCCCATTTACTTTTTTGGTGCATAACTAGTTTGCCCACAGATACACACATATTTGTGTGTATCTGTGTAAGTATTTTTTTATTTTAAAGTTACAACCACTAGTAAAAATATTTGATTTAGAGTGGCTTCACGCCAGCTCTGTTTAGTCCACCTTAATCAAAAGCAGACCAAACAGTTCGTTTTCCTAGTGAACCAAACTTTCCTAGAAACGTCCGGTTGGATTGGGGAGGTGGGAACGAGCAGTCAAACCAAAAAAAAAAAAGGTTCTGCTGAAGTGAACTCTGGTGCAGTTCTAATGTACATGTGAACGCCAAGCGGACCGGAAACCCCTCCAGAAACAGGAAGCAGACTATTGTGCAGGACATGCTGGGTAAATACAACAAAAGCAAAGAGAGTCTAACGCTGGTGGGAGAAATGGCTCGTCTTAAGCGTTGAAGAGTGAATTTGTTTACAATTTCGTGTTGTTTTCTTCAGTGAGTCTTGGTGCAGCGCCCCCACTGGCGAGGGGGTGAACGGGTTTTTCAAAAACTTTGGTTCGTTTGACGCAGTGTGGTGTGAAAGCAAACTGCACCAGCTGAAAATGTAACAAATATTGGAACCGAGTCTTCCTGACTATCAGAGAATAATTCTTCTCTGATTGTCCCAACTTTGTCCACATGGACTTTAACTAAGCAAGCTCACCACAAGTGGATTGTTTCTTTTAATTGGGACTGTAAGACTTCCAGCAAAAATGAACACTTAACTTTTTCCAAAATAATAATAGTAACTGTCTTCTCTGCAGCTACACAGAGCTGCTGGCAGAGGACTGTGATTTCCATCAGATCTCAGACTTTTCAGCTGCTGTTTAATCTCATTTTAAGTAACAAAATTAAGGGTTAATTAGTTTTATCCCGCAGTATCCTCACCAAAGCTTCTATGTTCTGCAGCCTCATAAAACTGAGTTTTATTGACATGTGCCACCTGCTCCTATAGTAAATAAAGATCCACTGGGAAAATGTTTAGTATCTTCATTACACTTTTTGAATGGCTTAAAAGTGCTAATTGCTTTTTAAATTATTTGTCAAGTTGCCATTAATACTATAGGTGTGCTTACATTGAATAATCTTCCCATCTCCTTTCCCTTTCCTCGCAGTTCTAAGAAGAATCAAAAGTTCGGTGACTCAATAACAGACTTGTTGCAACATGAGGTTCCTTCCTTCCATGCAGCAAATGACGTGAGTGAACCCAGAGCCAGGTGCACGTCTGGCTTGCCCACCCGCCTCCCTGTCTGATCTGAAAACGCTACACATTTTAACTGTCTTCAGTTTCTACATAAACCTTGAGTCTACTCACCAGCCCTTCTTGTTGGACAGCTCTTTGACTTTCACCTGCAAAACTGATAAAAAATAAGACATACTGATGACTGTCAGAACTTATAGTGATAAAGAAACAAACAAAAAAAAAATAAAAAATGAAAAATCTTTGCAATGCTCATAAATCTTTAGCCCTCACCTTCGACTTCTCGTTCATGGGCTTCCTGCAGCTTCTGCAGAAGGTCTTTAAAGCTCTCCATTTTTTCCAACATTCACAGTCGAACTTCACTTAAACTGTGTGACAAAAAGGCAGGTGTTTATTTTTATTTCTTTTAATCATTGTCCATCAGAAGAATAGAATAAAACAGGATTTTCTTTTTTGCAACAAGATTGGATCCAGCTTGCACCACGCCCTTAATCCGATGTTATTACGAAATAATAAAACCTGTGAAAACACTTACAAGAACAGTTAAACTCACGAACGTTATAGCCTGAGGACTGTTTGTGTGAATCTGAGAACGAGTCCCTAAATTCTCATGAGGAAGCGTTTTTTTTTTATTTTTATTTTTTATATATGTATATATTTAGGAAAACTAGTTAGACTGGACCTGCCAGATGTGTTACTTTGGCTTGCAGTTTGTGATTCAAACACATAAACCACACAACACCATATACATTTGATAGCATTTGCAAATGATAGCATACAGGAACAAATCAATTCAAGAAACTTTCCACTCCTTCAGTAAATTCAGCGTACAACACGATATAAGTTCAGTGAGTGAGACAGAAGAACTTCTGCTAAGTAAGAAGCTCAGAGTTAGACTCTGTGTGGATCTGATCAGATTTTAGGAGTCGCACCATGGGAACTTCTTCTCCACAGGTGCCATGGCTCTTTTATTGTCAGTGCTTTGAATTGGTTGTAGCTCCCAGTGTTTCTCTAAAGCACCTTGACTATACCCCATAATCAATGACAAATTATATGGACAGTGTTCTGGCTTGTCCCTAACTGTGTTTCCATTCCTAAAGCGTGCAAATCTGCTATTGTCGAAAAAAAACCCCAACACACAATCAATTCACAATTTCGCAATTGCAGTGAGAAGTGAAATTTTAATCACAGGTGAAATCACAGCTTGTTCACACGGTAAGTCGTGGCGACGCCAGATGTAAAGAAATGCAATATATTCATAATATATATTCATATATTCATAATTCATAACAATAATTCATAATTCAGCCATGTTGCCAGCGCCCGTTATCTATCAGCCAATCAGAGGGTGCGGAGTGATAAGCCACGCCTACTTGGGGAGCTGCTAAGTATGCAACGTTCTGGGGAAATTCTAGTCTGTGATTTTACAGAAGCGCTATGGATGCAACACGTTGGAATGACGCGCAACGTTTTGTGAGCTGTGTGATGCTGTGACAGCTCTGGTGGAGCCAGATGCACACTGTCCAAAAATAAAACGCAAACCATCATCATCCTACTATTTCTTCTCTTATTTGATGTTTTCGCCAGTCGTGACATCCGGCTGTTGATCAAGTGACTCCTGTGACGTGAAAAAAGTGTTTCTTCAGTGCGTTTTGAAAAACCACCGAAAGTCCATGTCATCCTAGCGCAGCACCTTTCTATCAAAAAACAGGAGCTTTTCCAATTTCCATTGTACTAATTCATTTGAGGAATTTCAATTTGTGAGATTCTTTGGTTAATGGGAACACAGCTACTGACACCCTTCAAAACAAGACAGTTACAAACTCTTCGGAAAAACTTGAACCGCAACACCAAAACACAATGACAGACGAAAGAGCAAATCAGATATCTTCATATGCCTGTTGCCGTGACAGAGCGTTGCCTTGCCATTGGCATCCTAATTACTAATTCCACTCGATTCCCATCTCCGTCTGCAATTCGTGATTTGTCCCATCAAACTAAATTTTTCAGATTGTCTTGAAAGATGAATGGGGTTTTGTGCTTTGCCATAAAAATGTGCTGCTTATTGGTTTGTTTACTGTTCTTCATCCCACATTTCAACACACAACCCTGGTTCACAGCAGCCACCTGGTAGCCGTGTGGAATCATTCACACCGTACACAAACTGCTCTAGAGTTCGTTTGGAAACGTCCAGGCCACCTCCTCCAAACACAAGGTTGGTCTGAGCCCTAATGCAATTCCTGTGTTCACATCGACACACAGTTCATTTTGAATAGACTTAAACATCTCAGGAGTGGAAACACCCAGGAAGATGGGAACTGAGGCAAGCAGCAGTGACTTTGTGTCTGTTCATTGACAGTGTGGATATCTGACTGCAGTTGGGAGGATTTGGCTGTTTTTGGAGTGGCCAAAAGCAGCATGTAGAAAGTGAGAACAATGCATTTTTTAAGCGAGACTGCAAATTAAAACAACAGGAAAGCGACTGGATTTGTCACTATTAGCTCTGGAGCAGATTAATATGTAACTATATGTATGGTAGATTCATTCTACTGCCTATTATTAAATGATCAGTGTTGGAAAATATAAAAGCAACCGAATGAATAAAAAAACTTCAGAAGTAAAAATGTTTTTGTGTGTTTTCTTTTTTTTTAAAGACTCGCTCTGTGCATTCTGGCTCGCTTGGTGCTGTGTTATGTATTGGAAAAAGTCTCGGGTCTGTACTGTGCTGAGTAAGAGCTTCGAAAATAAGTGTTCTGGCTGCGACTTCTTAGTAAAGGGTAACTATTCCCTTAACTACTTATTTTGTCCTGCCTACATGTAAAAACTGGCTTAATTTTGCATGGAGTGAAACTGCAATGAGCTCACCTTCCCCTTAGTTCACATACTAGCGTGTTAAGACAACCTCTGTGTTCTGGAGTTCTTGCTACAGCTACGGCCTCCACCCTTGCTGAAGGGTCATAACTCAAAGATCGTTCTACTTTCTAGCACTGCCCAGGCCCCAGTGGACAGCAACCTGTACAATGCGTGAAACCTGGCATTCCATGTTGAACAGCTAGGGACACAGAAAGGGAAGAGGTCTGAGCCTCCCATTAGCCTTGCCAACAGGAAAGCAGCTTTTACCAGCTTTTTCAGCTTGCAAGATAAGTCATGACTGGTCAAGCCGGTTTCAGCTCCCCACCAAAGGCTTCTCTAAACCTGAGATAAAGTACATGGGATGGGCGAGCTACTGCAGAGAATCTCTCTCTCTTTCTGACTGCCTCACCTCTTGTGAGTACTGAAAATTGTACAACTATGCTGAACAATCAGACTGCATTGTAGACACAATGTTATAGCATTTCAAGCATAAACGACACCTAGCCCTCCTCTTTGTAAAGAAATAAAGGTGCGATCTCATTCTGATCTTTTAAGGAAGCAGTCGAAGCACCAAGATGAAATCGTGAAAGCGGTCCAATCAGTGAGCTGAAATTCTATTTGGTCCAGGAGATCAAGGAGACAAGCACCCACATAAGGTTGCAGGCTTTAGAGACAGCCAGCCTGACAACATATCTAACGACCTAAACGTGTGAACCCAAGGCCATTCCCGCCTTCTCCTCGTTGTTTTCTGCCTTCTTCCTCAAGGAGGAGAAGACGCTATAAAAAGGATGACCAAACTCTCTTGTTCAGATTTGAAGTGCTTGTTGGTGTTAAATTCACCAACAAGCTCCACCAGCATCATTACACACTCAACAGCTCTTTATCAACTTCACCAGGAACTCACCTGTGCCCCATCACAACTCCCTTTGGAAAAGGTAACAAAAACAAAAAAGGAAGCAGCAAATATCTTCATAGAAATTCACTGAACGCACTGGGGCATCCATGATTATGGGTGCTGCTTTATTCCTGTCTGACACAGGGACTGAAAGTAATTTTGGCGAGCATATGGTGGCCATCATAGCCCTGGATGAATTCAGGGTTTACAATGAGAAACGTGGCCTCATTAATTGCTGGGACTGTATATTTGAAGCGCAAGAAGAGATTTCTCATCCACGCCTGGATCACTTGACCCTGTTTGCCTGGCCCTTGAAAGGTAACATTTGAATTCTGAAAGTCGCCCTCCAGAGGTCGTTGGAAGAAAAACCTTGAATGCAAGGACCTCTTTGACTACTTTTACATGAGCAATAGAGTATTAGTGTGAGGGAACAGACTGTCTCTTTTAGTATTCTGCTACTGAACCTGTTGGAAAAGGGCTTTTTCAGTTAAACTTCATCTAGCTGTGTAGCATCTCGACACTAGGGCTGAAACGATTAGATTGAATAATTCGACTGCCTCAATTTTCAAAAGTTCTTGAGGCAAATTATCTTCTTCAGGGCTTCATTAAATTATATTTTTACATTTAGCTCACTGTGTTCCTGCCAGATAATTATTTGTGTTGTGTGATGCAATGCTCTAACTTCCTCCAGTGAGCTGTTGACAAATGCTAAGTGCTATTAGCAGCAATGGAGGAAGACGATGAGGCACCACATCTCAAAAGTGTTGTAATGTCAGGACTGTTGCCATGTCCAGATTCGATGCTAGCATGTAATGCAGGAGTAGTTTTATCTCCCATAGTGAAACACTGAGCAAACTGAAAAAAAAATGAAAATGAGGATATCATCAGCCCACTAGTAGAGTGGGCTGATAGACCAACACTTCTGCTCTTGCAAAGCCACAGAAACACATGTGAAGAAGAGTGGAATGATCAGTTAGGCATTACGCTGCATGGTGGTGACTTGGTGCCCGGGGCATTGATGGTAAATGGTAAAATGGGCTGCACTGGTATAGAACTTTAACCATGTCTGAGGACTCCAAACAGCTTTACACAACAATCAGTTAGTGACCTATTCATACACACTGACGGTGGTAAGCTACATTATCCTCACAGCTGCCCTGGGGCAGACTGAGAGAAGTGAGGCTGCCATTCAATAGGCAGCACCACGCCCTCTGATCACCCCCAGCGGGCAAAGAGGGTGAAGCGTCCTGCCCAAAGAGGCAATGGCAAAGTGAGTGGTCAGAGGTTTGATGGGGGACCAAGACTGGAACATTTGTAACATTTTCAACTGGTGCTGTTCACTTTCACACTCCACTGCGTCAAATGAACCAACCCGTTTGTTCGGTTTGGTCGGTTGTCCCACCACGACCGTTTATTTGCTTGTGGTGGGACAACCGAACAAACGGTTGTCCCACTAAATGTTGGCACGACAGCATGCCAACATTTGAAGTGTGTTTTTTTTTATGTTGAGAGGCTTCCTATTACATCAGTTTCAATAATTAACCTGACAACCACATCCTTTTGTCACATGTCTTCCTCTGATTGTAAATCAGATAAATCTCTGAAGGAAGCAACACAAAAACCTCTGGGCAAAACTTCCTTCTTCACAAAATGTAAGCCAAAGTAGAATGACGTCAGATTTTAGTGGTTATAGAGTTTCTCATTTGGCTTTGGTAAAAGACCACAAGTCATTTCTCCTGCTAGCAAGGCAAATGGCAACCCACCGCTAGATCTACCTATCTGTCACAGAGACTGATGTTTTTGGAGTTTCCAAGAACTCTGTTATCAAAGAACTAATTATTACCTTAAGTACCCCAGCTTTGAGGATTTCTGTTTCCATTGCTGAGAGTAAAGCTGGCAAAAACTTAAGCTTTTGGGAATTTTCAAACTTCAAGTAACAGAGCTTCAATCTGACAAGTTCATCAACATTTTGGTCCTCTGAAATCGCCTCGGGCAACATTCACCTACAAGTATGAAATCCATACATTTTTAGAATAGTCTGAACACCACAAAACAGATGTATTTTTTTTTTTCAAATAGAAATCTGTCTTCTTGCATAGATTTGACAAATATAACTGTCGTGTTGCATTTCATCCAACGTTTGCTTCATTGTGTTTAACAGACTCACAGTTTGCCATTACAATTGTGCCTGAATATATTCCAAATTTAGTCAAGTGCTAATATTTAGCATTTTGATCAGTGGAGTTTCAGGTCTCTTGACATGTCAGGATATGTCAGGAAAGAGGCTGTTCAGATCACTTCAGCAGAGCAAGAAAAGACCTGCCTGCCTCAGTTAGCTGGCTCTGCTATCACAGATCCTTATTCACACCCCTTCCTTCTCTCTCTTTCTCTCTCTCTCTCTCTCTCTCTCTCTCTCTCTCTCACACACACACACACACCCACCCACACGTATAAATGTATTACTGCTTACCCAGAATTTCAAGTTCACTAGGCTTCAGACTCTATCTCCAACTGCATGAAATTTCCCAGTCAGTCCAAAGAGACGTTAGCATGTTCTTTGCAAGCACGTCACCCGGGATGCTCCATACCTGTGAAGAAACCCATAACGCAATAGGAAACATGCCTCACTCCTGCTGCTTTCAGACAGACAGTTGCTGCCAAACGGTTTGCATCAGAGCGGGAAAGTTTGGAGTTTGAGCACAACCAAACCTGAGTTGTTTGGGAGAAATTTCTGGTGTCCAAGTCAGCAACGGGTACAACTACAGAGCTGTGGAGAAGGGGAACAGAGCAGGAGCTTTAACTCAGTCCTCATTTACAACCAGAGGAAGACATGTGGCAAAAGGATGTGGTTGCCGGGTTAATTATTGACACATTTTCTTTCATTTTTTTTTATTATTACAAAAAGAAAAAAAGAAAATCTGATGTAATAGAAATCCTCTCAACATAAAAAAACAAGCACATTTCAAATGATGGTGTGCTATCATGAAATATATAAACTGTCTGTATTATACAGAATATTAGTGAGCAGTTCTTACAACATCCATAAAACTCTCAAACTTCCAAATCATATCCTCAATCATGTGCATGAGTTGAACCAATAGTTCCCTGTATAGTTGTTTACTCCTACCAGCAGCTCCTCTGCCCATCTATAAGCCCGTCTTTCCTGGCCTTCAGGTCTGATCTTTGCCATCTCCAAACTCACCTCACTCACCCTGGGAACTCTCGCTTGCGGCGCTTCTTCTGTCCCGATTTCTGCCTCTTCGTTCAGAACTCCTAAATGGGCTTGAAATAGAGAGAGGGAACAGAACACGCAACGGAGAGAAGAGAAACAGAAGAGACTGAGGTGTAGGAGAACGCCCCATACACTCCCACTCACCCCCCCACCCCCCACCCACCTTTCCTTTTTCTCTCTCTTTCTCTCCCTCTCTCATCTCTTTAGCAAGAGAAAACCGGTTGGGTCGGTCCTCCCCTTGAGGAACACAAACACTGAGGCCCGGGCAAGTTCTCCCTTGATATTCCTGTTCTGCTGAAATCCCACAAAACTGGTTAAACCGGTTCCAGGAAGCCCGGTTCCAGGAAACAGAAATATCCAATGTAGGCCCCGATGACTGTTTATCTAAACCAAGAGTCATTGCTTTCCTGCATGCCATACTGCAAAAAAACTAAATCAAACTAACAAAAAAGAAACTGGTGTGACAATGGAATTAACTAAATAATTGAACTTTAATGTAAATTTAGGAATAATAACATGGGCACTACCTGCTGAGACAATGTTCATTGTCCTGATATAAAATGAAGCAATTGTCTTCAGACTGGAGTTTGAAACAGTCAAAGATGGCTGCGGCACTACTGGTATGTGGGACAGACAGCTGCAGTGGACGGTCTGTTGCCACAGAGACGAGACACGATTCATGTCTTGTGTGATGTTAAAAAAAAAAAAATCAAACAAACAAACAAAAACTCGTCTTCCTGATTCCGAAAAAAGATTCCTCACGACCGGCTCAACTGGACTGAGCCGGGTGTCTTTATCGTCACTGTATGACCTGCCACTCCCTTGTTGGTTATGGCGCCACACACGCCTAAAACAATGGAGCGATTGACGTGTTCCTCGCGTCTTTTGGTCGCTTGCTTTCATTCTGAAGCCTGAGAAGGTCTCAGGAAACATTCCAAAAGTCTTTCAAGAGGTCAGTAGATTTCAAATTTATTCCAAGTGCAAGGTCAGCACTTATTGGGTTTATTCGAACCAACATCGAGAGCAGAGGCAATCTGAGAAGAACGACTTCATGACACGTACAGGCTGATAATTTATCATTTGGCAGCGTAATACCAGTCATAGTGTCTATCTAAGCAGGTGTTTTCACATTCAAGTAGCTAATTTGTCTTAAACGAAAACTTTTCAACTATTTGACCCGACCTGCCAAACATCACGTGATCTAAACATAGAGCTACAGGTGTGGAACATGGTTCCCGGAAGAGAACAAGCAGACTTCTTGGAATATACCAGCTATCTCCACCATGACACGCTACGTCGACTCAAAAGGTGGAACACGAGGTTGTGTGTGTGCATGTGTGTGTGGGGCACACACATGCACACACACTTACCTTTCTTTAAGCTTCCTTTCCAAGTGACGCTAAAAGTTGAGACGAGTGTTTCAACCTATTCTTCTAGGAATCCAAGACATCAGGTAAAGAAATCAAACGTTTGGGAAATTCATCCAGGAGGCTAATTCTGAGAAATCTGTGGTATAGCTCTTCTTATTCGTCACATTTAAATGCTTCGGATCATCAAACTCATTTTAATCCAAGGCACAGAAAACATTTACAGGCACAGAAAGCATTTTTCAAATGACGATTTTATCTATTAAAGTCAAATAGCCATACAAACCAACCTGGCCCTATGTGAGAGAGTCTTTTTGTTTAGTTGTGAGTTAATTGAGGTTAATCCCATCTTTTATTAAATTGAGTTTAATTTCCCTACTGGCATGATTAGTGCCAAACCTGTAGAACGATAAAGTCACTTCAGCGTAACCTGTCTGACAACAAGAAGTGGGATAAAAGATGTCAGAAAAGAGTCTAAAATAGTCCCAGTGACAACATGCATGATTTTATTCAATACTTGTTTAAAGATTATTTTCAAAAGGTGTTTCTAATCTGACTAAAGAGGCTCATCAAAGCATATGTTCTAATTTACTGAGATGCACCTGCATATTCATGTATATTTAAACTTTATTTCACACAAAGTATGATCAATTGACAAGAACTCGTTCAAGTTGGAGCTGTGAACTTAGTTTTAGACACAACTAATGTTCATTAAAACTGCCCACATGGACCCAGCATACCTTCTCAGGAGCTACAAAAGACTCTTTTATTGACATTGTTGCTGAGCCTCTTTTCTCGGCTGAAGCAGCTGTGGATTTTTACCAACCTACCGAAGAAATCATTTGATCCAGAATCATCCTCTTCAGGCATCTCGGCACCCAATACCATACCATACCATACCAACTTTATTTATGAAGCACTTTATACACCGACAGGACCAAAGTGCTGTACACAATCATAAAAATATA
>CAEFZX010026678.1:0-37916 GCA_903066825.1 Alfaro cultratus | reverse complement strand
CAGGCGTGGGTGGCGTCGTTGTTCCTGTTGTCGGACGGGTCGGCGCCGGGGCCTGCGCCTGCTCCTCCTCCTCCTCCTCCTCCTCCTCCTCCTCCTCCTCCTCCTCCTCCTCCTCCAGCTCGACTCCACCACTGCAGGTCAAAATCCTCCTTGATGAGACAAGCCTGACACAAAAAGCAAAATGAATTCACTGGACGCTTGTTTGTTTCATCTGATGTTTTTATTTTTTAAGTTAAAGTATCATGATTCAGATTACGGTATTTAAGTTTTTTGTTTAAGAAGAAGCTAGCTGCTGTCTGCTCTTCTACTGCAGGTTTGATTAAAGTTCTGCAGTATTTGGCTGAGTAACAACATAATAAATCTGTCATGAACAGAGATAACTGAAGAAAACCTAATGAGAGTAATGGAGGACTACGGCTGTTAAAATCTCCAATAAATATAGAATAATGTGTATCTCAATAAATTAGAAAGTTGGGAAATGTTGTCCACAGTCATTTATTTAAGTCTATTAATGGAAAGTTGAGTGGAAGAATATAATGCAGTGCAAAAAGGCCCAAAAGCCCCAGCTCTGAGAGGATTGTGAAGCATTTCTGAGTAAACAGAGAACTGAAAAAAAATAAAAAAATCAGGACTTTGAATTGCAATTATTGGAATAATATAAACAACCTTTATTCTACAACGAAATTGTCTAGTAGGGTTAGTGTCAGATCAATAAACAGAGTTAAAACAAGTTCTCAAGAACCATAATCTTAACTCCCCAGGAGTTTTTGTTTCAGCAATGGGGCATATGACCTTCCAACCACCTTCAGAACTGAAGAAACATTTTGGATCAGAGCGAAAAAAAATCTCCAAGAACAAAAAGAAGTTCAGCTGCCTTCCCACAGCGTACAACCAATGAAGAAAATCCGGCTAAAAATACCACCAGGAGTCTACAAAAAGTCATTACTGCAAGTTATTTTAGATTTGTATGCGTCTAGAAGTGATTTAGGACATGTATACTTTACTTTTAATTAAGGTGGTACATCCTTTCCCACCTGCCTGCTTTCGCATTTTGCACAAAGTCAGCATGTGGGTCCAGCTTGTAGGTAACAGCCTCTGTGTTCTGCATGTAAATGAGCAGCATGACTCATTATTTACAGCCTGTCTTTATGAATTAGACTGATGCGTCTGGTGTACTTTTCCGCTAAAATTCAGCCTGGAGATGTTTTTAAATGGAAATCAGGAGTCTTTATCAAACCGGGCCCGTGGGGCAAACAACTTTGTGCTCTCCATTTTAACAAGATGTTTTGACAACAGCAGAAAGCTCCTCTGACGGGACCGGCGCCGCCGCTGCTCCTGGCACACCTGTCTGGAAGACTTGATGAGCGTTGCCGAGCGCCGACCCGACGCGCCGCTCTCAACTCGTTCCAGCAGGATTCTGGTTCTGGGGACGTGGCTCCATGACACGCCGAGGCCCGGCTGCGCTTCCCCGCTGCCGCTTCTCGTGACATGGTTGGTCACCTGCGGGCGCAGACGGCATTCAGTGTTTTATGGCTCATTACACCTTTAAAACAGATAAAACCGGCTCAACACATGAAGGGAAGGCTCAAATTGTTGCGGAAAATCAGACACAGTTCTAAATAAGGGGAACCTGCACGCTTTTTTTTTTTTTTTTACGGCATTAAGGCGTTTTTTTTGTTTGTTTTTTTTCTGCACCAGCGGTGGAAACGAGGCCTGCATTCAGAGCACGAAACATCAAGAACCGAGTCATCCTTACCAGAACAGCAACACTGAAGTCCTTCGCCATCGTCTTCAGAGCTGCTGCTACTTGTATCATCAAGGACATGCCTGGAGGCGCAGGAAGTTTAGGAGAGGTTGGAACACGGAGAGAATATGTTCAGCGTCCTGAAGTTATACTCTACAGCTGAAGCCAGGATTTAGATAAAGCTCTAAATAAAATATTAGGAGTTTGGAAATCTATTTTTACAGAGTATTACCCAGAATAAGAAGAACAATAACAGATAATTATTATATACTGTATGTTACTATTTTGTAAGGTAAAAGTTAACCCTCAACAGAAGGATTGTTTAGTAAGCCTGTCTTGATAAGCAGTAAATAATTTAAATTAAATCAAGCTCAATAATTTTTATTTGTATGAATGATTGGATTTTGTGTCTCTTTCTACTAAAGAATAGCTTCAGTCTCAACTAGTCCATCTGTTGAAGGACAATTTTGTTTGCAGAGACTCCACTATCTTTTTTATTTGTTTCAGTTGTTTTGTTTTTAATTCTAGATATTTCAATTGTAAGTAAGTGAAATTTATTTATGAAGCGCTGTCACAGACATAAAATCACAAAACGCTGTACAATAGAAATCAACCTCAAAACCATACAAAACATAAAACCAGCAAAAGAAAAACAATAAAATCAAGAGATAAAAACCTGGGAAAATAGAAATGTTTTTAGTTGCTTTTTAAAAACCTCCACAGAGTCAGCAAAACGGAGCTGCAAGGGCAAAGTGTTCCACAGCCTTTGGAGTAGTAGAGGCCCAAATGGAAGAACAAACGCGCAAAATGAGAATTTTTCAAAACAGGTCCCCTTTAACAGCTCATCTGAGGTGACAGAGGGTTTGTTAGACACAAGTCATCCACAGCAACGCTTTCAGGAGCAAACCAAGCAGGTGATCAGATTATGCCTCCGTCTACCACCCTCACAGGTGAACTTTAACCTGCTGCTACGTTCGATGGTTTAGCTGAAGCTGTTGAGACGCACAAGTCAGGGGGAAAGGTGGGACTCTCACCTTCTGTGATATTTCCAGGCTGACAAGTCCAGAATTTGTCCTTAAAAGCAAGTTTCTAGGACTTTTGTTCCTCACAAAATTAAGCTGATTAATGCCTCTGAAGGTCGAACTGAGTCTACAACAGGGACAAAGAAAAGAAACATACAACTAAATTTTATGCGTCACATAAACTAATTTTGATAATTTGGTAATTACTAAAATTCAGACAGAATTTTGGTAATTCAGGTAGGAAGAACAATTCAGTCTAATTTAATTTCGGGCAGCGAGATAAAAAAAAAAAAAAAGTGGATATTTTTTTATTAGCTTTATGAAAATATGCGGCTTTTACCAGGAATGACATTTTCCAAATTTGGGCTTTCATGAAACATCATACACTTTTAAGGACTTCATAAAGAAACCAAGCACTTTCCAAACCTTGAAAAAAAATCTCGCTGAAATTCATTTTCAAGGATTTCAAGCACCCGTACGAACTTTGTTAATCGGGATTCAATAAATACATTAAACTAATAAGCAATAAAGCTGAATGAGCTCAATTCATTTCAAGCCTCAAGACAAAAGACGAGCTCAAACATCTAACTTAATAAACATCCTTTTCTTCTGTATTGCTCTACTTTAACTTCACTTCCACTCTGCTGCTACTGTTATTTCCAACGTTCTTTTTATGTAAATGTCATACTTCTAAAAACACGCCGGGCTCCTTTTTTCCATATTCTAACCTCAGATGAAATCCATGCAGATGTGAACACAGCCTGCGGTGTGACAGAGCAGCAGAGAGACACTCACCTTCGTTCTGTTTGCCTCCCAGCAGAGGAGCGATAACGGCTGACACCGAGTCCACGATCAGCGCCTTGACAGAGCCGCCGCCGACACACGCCTCGACACACAATGTGACACATTTAGACAGCTGAAAGGTTTACCCTCCCCGCCCCAACTTCCTGCAGGTCCCGGAGGTGCGGCTGGTGTGTTTTATGCAAACGAACCTTGTGAAGGCCGCCGCCGCCGAGCCCGTACAGACAGTCGAGCAGAGCGCAGACGTCAAACAGGCGGAAGGTGTGGATCCTCTGAAGAGCCTCCATCTGCAAACAAAAGGTTTTCACTGTCAGCCGATTTCACGTTACATATATTATTATTTGTGTAAAACAACTAGTGCTGAAACGATTCATCTAGGGCTTTATCGATTAATTGATTATTTTAACTGCAATATTCTGCAGAGTTTTCACTTAAACTTTTTTTTATACAAATATTAGAAAAGACTGAATTCTTTTTATAAAATAAAAAACTTTTTAGAGCCTAAAAGCAATAACATAGCAGGTCTTTAGTGAACACTTGAACATTTGTAGCTAAAAAAAATAAATAAAATACTTCTAATATCAACATTTGAAAAGCTCAGCCCTTTCCACTCCACTTATCAACACAGCGTGGAACCGATCTGTCGATTCCTTTATGGATGAGCCGACTGGATCGCATAAGGAATTTGAACCAGGCCCAATATTTTGCAGAAAAGGTTTAAGCAGTTTAATGAATAATCAGCAGAGTGCCATTTTCTTTTTATTCGATTAATTGTCGGAATCATGGACAGATTAATCAAACTCCAGCAGCTCACCTGCTCATCTGTGTTGTTGGTTTCGGTTTGCAGCATCTGCAGCAGGCGGCTGGCGGTGAGCCCACCTGTTGTGTCGATGTAGATCACGCTCTGCTTCAGGTGGTACGCGATGTGCACCGCAACACCAAAACACACCTGAAAAACACACACAAACTGGTGAAACTTTCTGAAACGAGAGCGTCGCTTCTGCTCTAGAAGAAGAGATTCACTCTGGCCACAGGGGAAGTTTATGAGGCTGAAGTGATCTGCGTTACTGGAGGAGGTCGAGGAAATGCTCACCTGAGATTTGCCGCTTCCTGGACCTCCTGTCAGCTCCGTTATCTCGCCTGTATACAAGCCTGAGTCCAGCAGTTTATCTAAGCTGCAAGAAGCCAGGTACAACTCATTACTCACAACTGGCAGGCGGGGGAATAAACTATTAGCTTCAGATTAAACCACAATAAAAACTCTGGGTGGGTAAACATGCAGATTCTTCTTTTTAACTAGGGGTGAAACGATTAATCTGATTTATTGATTATTGACAAAAAAGCTCAACTAATTTAGTCATCGTTTAGTATACAAGCTCAAGAAAAAGATCAATTACTGAAAGAACACCCTTAGAAAGTAATTAAGCCATTTTTAAAGTCATATTGCCCAAATGTTTAATACCTGTGTGGAAGACTTACTGTACAATAACAGAATCTAAAACACTAAAAGCTAACTATTGTTCTGCTGTTGCCGATTCTTTATCTGCACTTAAAGGTTTGATTATGAACAACAGACTCAGGATTCTACATCTGATTGAGTTTAATTAAAAGCACAGACCGTCTGACTCAAGTAGTCATTTTTCTGCTGGAAGTTTTCCTTTTACCTGTAGCAACAGATCTAAAATTGATGCAGAAAATAACTAATCCATGCATAATCTTAGAAAAGCTACGTTAGGAAGTCCTCCAAGCTGGGCACATTTTAAAACCCTTTTGTTTTTTGATCACGTATAAAACTAACTAATCCATCCAAACTGGACGTGCGAGAGAAGCACTCACTGTAAGCATCAATTTGCTGCATCACTTAAAAAGATGTTTGGTATAAATCATCAGTGTGCCAAACTGAATCCAACTATTTCTGTGACATTTACAATTCCCTTAAAAGGAGCTCTCACTACGACTGGCTCCTAATTCTTCATCTTGTCCTGTCAGAAAGTGAAAGGGGCTCCTTCAACTCTGGGCGGCGAGACGCAGCGAATGAATACTGCGAGATGGAAACTAAATATGAAGCTGAACAAGAATAAAGAGGAGAAGCAAAAAGACGTTGGACTGGGATTAGGAAGCGAGGCGTGACAGCGTTGAAGGAACATCAAGAGTTTGTCACTGAGAGGATAAAATGGAGACAAAAACAGGAATAATCTCCGTCTCTTGGCAAGAGTGAAGCTTCTGAACAAGTTGGTGAACATTTGCAATGACGATTTCAGGTGAACTGAAGTCAGACAATGCAGCTGGATGAAGCTGAATGCTTTTCATATGCACTGCATGGTGCAGGTCTGCTCTTAATTAAGGATGCAATTATAGTTTGTCTAGAAAGTCCAGTCCATTTGAAAAGGTGTGAAAGCGTATTTGAACTCTAATGTGGACTGAAACGGTGGACTCTGGTCCGCCAACAAACCTGGGTTTTGGTTTGGTGGAAGTGAAATCTGGTGCGGTCCCAATGCATGACGGCACAATGCTCCAAAAGCAGGAAGTGGACTACACCGCAGGGCATTCTGGGTAAATACAACCAAATCAAGAGCACTAGTGTAGCATTAGAGGGAGAAATGGCTGTTACCAAAGACAAAATAGAAATTCTACAACTGCTAAAATCTGACACCACTTTATCTTTGAGTACATTTTGTGAAGAAGAAAGTTGCGATCATGTCTTTTTCGAGGTTTTTGTGTCATTTCCTTCAGTGGTTCTTGGTCAGGTGAGAAGGTGAACATGTTTTTCAAAGAGTTTGGTTCATTTGACACAGTGCAATGTGAGAGCAAACCATGCTATCTGAAAATGTAACGTTTGGTCCACCACATTATCAGATGTGAAAGCATCCTTAAGATAAGTTAAGATGATGCAAAGCTGTCCAGATATAGATGCTGCATAACTAAAGAAACATCTTGTCAACATGATCTATGTAAATCTAATCTATCACAGTCCTGGACAAGTGGACTTCAGAAATACTAAAACAACTTGCAAGATATAAATAAGTCCATACATTGAAAGTCTTTTACTGCACAAATAAAATTGTTAAGCTCTGAAACTTTTCTAAAAGCAAATGTGAGATATAGCTTCAGCATTGATTTTTCTATACAATTTTTCCACATACCTGACCTTCTCCAAAAGGTCTCCTTCTTAGAAAAACAACAGCATCGATCATTTAAAAACAATGTCACAACTTTTTAATGAGAAGTCTGAGAAAGTAGCAGAGTGATCCGTTTTGGTGCTTTGTTGCATGTTGGGTGGCACCCAATGGAAACATCAACACTAACAGATGTTTCATATACCTGAATAAATGCAAACTCAAGCAGAAGGGTTTTGTCTCAGCTTTTCTGTGGGTTACTGTACTTTACTTGGGAGTGTATTATTCTATTGTCAAATGACAAAATACTCGCAAGATAAGTTTGTCAGTGTTTTTGTGTTAGAATTTAAAACAAGAGAAATAAAAGCGGTTCTTAGTCTCTTGATGTAACACTTGATCATCAAGTGTTTCTCTGTGATTACAGTGTTTGGATTTGTCGTAGTTTATGTACAGACTCTTTACTCCCTTTCTTCTTACTTGTGGTGAGAAATGTGACAGGAATCCACTTCAATTTACAAAGCCAAGGTCCTCCAACTTGAATGTGAAGCACTCAGTTCCTCCAATGTCGCTGTGAAATTGTCAAAAGAAGAAAATCTGTGTGGACAGACTTATTTGCATTATTGCTGCCTGTTGTGACAGTATTGTGGAGACGACTGCGCTGCTGATGGAACATCAAATCGTGTTCTCATAAGGACTCGGCGAGATGGAAGTGATTGCCCTTGAAAAGTCACAGATTAAACAGCAGAAAACCCTCGGGCCGTACTCGTCAGCGCGCTCTGAACACTTGGACATGAAAGGGTTCGTCTTGGCGTTTGATTGGAGGAAAATTCATGTAAGAGTTCAGATTGGAGGGGTTGGATACGCTTACAGGACGATTTCAGTTTACAATGGACAAATATTACACTGTTTAGACATTAGTAGAGTCTTATCTCTTATCAATACTTCCACAATGTTTTGAACACTTTACTCTTGCATCATTGTCCTGATTATTAATGAGAAATCATTGCGCAATCTAGTTTAACTAAATCTACTCTCGTTCCAAGCAGCTCCACTTCCTTCTTCTGAACTTAAGTTGCCTTGATCAACATCGGTTTTCATAAGGATTCAGTTATGAAGTTTATTACTAAAATAATCATTAGGTGCAGCCCTAAAAACCACATATTTTCAAACCTTATTACAAGAAAAGAGATCTAAAAAATATATTACAGGAACTTTGAGCGTCATTGTATAAGCAGTATTTATTGAGAGCCATTTAGGAAGGTTAAAGGAGGCGCAGGCTGCAGAGTCTGAACCTCCAAACCTGATCACCACCTGTCTGTTCAGCTACCCACCACTAGAGGGCAGCTAAGGCACGCTGCAACACTGCAGCTTCACCAACATGTACAGTACGATTTAGCTTGATATCACTGCTCCAACTCTCTAATTCATAAAAAACCACTTAAAAAGAGCCACTGAGAGAGGAGGAAACACCTGTGGTCGTTATTATGCTGAAGCAGTCGGCCTGACTGCAGTAAAGGTCCCATCCTATAAATTATGCTTTGCTGGAACAATTCACAGATTTGTCAAGACAAGATTGTGTTTTTTTCCCCCCTTCAAAGATGAATATTTACCCTTCCACGCTTCACCATACAGACAACAGAATCATGAAGCAGCTGCAGACATCAAACCTGCCATTCCCAGAACTGCAACAATGCCACGCTGACAGCATCTCTGCTTTCTTCCAAGTCATTAAATTTGGATTGTGCGGTGTGCCGATGAAATGTTTTAATGTTCTCCTCTGCAGTGTTTGTTGTGTTTTTCGGTGGAAGGTGGTCAAGTAGAGAGCGGAGTTAATGCAGCTGATATATCTGAAGCCACTTAAGGACGGCTATACAAGCCAAATGGAGCGGCAGGACAAGGCGACAGTTTCAGCTGCCAAATTGTTCCTTGGATTCGGGGGTGTGAGCGCTCTGGCCACTTCTGCAGCACTTTCCACTCGGCTGTATTTCTAACTGCAGCGGCTGAGCAGAACTCACATTCTCTGCTGGCGTCAGTAAAAAGCTCAAAACTAAAAACGGGGATTTCAGTTCAGTTAATCTGATAAAGTGAAGACCTCCAACTGAATGTCAACAATAAAGAAAACACCCACCAGAACTACTATTTTTCAAGGTCAAAAGCGATTCATTTAAAAGTATACAATGTGTTCTGATCTGCTTTAGGCTAAAAACAGTCAGACTATTACCATTTGAGGGTTTTATGCATCAGAACAAAACGAAAAGATTCTGGTATTTTTTTTCTGCAGTTATTCTACTCTGACCTAACCTGAAGTGAACAAAGACAGACTGCACAGCTCCTCGGATCCACATAAAGCTAGCTTGTTTTAAACATGTTTGCTTTATGAGACACACATATACGAGTGAGCCTAAAATCAATGTCATATGTAGCGCCTGCAACTCTAAACTGAAAAAATTCAAAATGGTGTTAATTTATGGAAAGTACAGGTTAAAATGATCTTTATAACAGGCTCTACGAACAATGTCTACTTGGGCGTCGCAATATTAAAATCCCAACTAAGAGTGAAATGGGTAATAGATGGAGGTGGGCAATGGTTGCCATGGCAAGTCATACCAAAACTTTAATTTTAGACATTGCAATATTATATTGTATATAATGATACAGAATAGCCTTACTTTTGGAGTCTGCAACTGACTGATGTTTACAGCTGGTAGTGCTACCCATGCTAACTATGCTAACCTTTAAAAAAGAATGCTAATGATAGTTTGAAATGCCACCTCTGTAATCATATTTGTTTAAAAAACAAAAAAAAACGACCAACGTAACCACAACTGCTTTCCCTTACACACACAGTGTGACATCACCTCTGCTCCTAAAATATCTAACAAATCATTGACCGTTGAAAAGCTGCTCATGGCTTCTCTATGGTCGCCATAAAAATTATTAAACATCTCAGTGATATTTATATTTTCCAGTCTTCAGTAGCATCTGGACAAACATTTTATTCAGATCCACTTTATTTTGATAAACTAGCAACTTTACAAAAAAGAAAACAAAACACTATTTTACAAACTGATAACTTATGAAAAAAGGAATACGCTGAAGCCAAGGCTTAAGCTTCCCTTCCCTATTCATAGACTCAGCAGCCCACAGTAATAAAAGATATGAGATGACCGTTATTTTAAATGGATCTAATGCAGTTCATGCTTGCGCTACATGTGAGTGCATAAAAAAATATAGATTTTATGGAACAATTCTGTGTTTTTAGATGTGAAAAAAGGTTAGTGCAATCTACTCCATTTTATGTGATGTACAGTAGGAACAGATAAAGACAACAATGAAATTAAAACATTAAAAGCAGAGTAAGACACACTAAAAACACTGCAGACTTCTAAAATAGGAAATAATAAACCATACTAGAATGCTGTATTGTTGAGTTTATTTATATGGACACGTGCATCCGAATAAATATATGGTTATATGACCTGGACAGTTATTACTTTTCTAGTTCTTACTTTTCAGAGTTTGGCAGCACTGTAACCTTGTTCTTTTTTTGAGAGATATAACAGTTTTAATTTATAGAGAACATTTTGTTAAGATGGAATAATTATTAGTTTATCCAGAAAGCAGAAAAAAAATGCACTTAATTGGGAAAAAAAGACAACATCTCTAATTGGTGCAACTCTAGACACAATTGATGACTGGTCTGTAAAACCAGGCAGCAATAAGTGAAAATGTTATTAAAGTGTCTCATCGGAGCAGCACAAATTAATTTGGCAGAGCAGCAAAATTTAAAAGGTTACGAGCCAGAAAGTTAATTTTCAGTTTTACAACAGAAAAAAAAAATCTGTGCTTAATGAAACTAATCATAGGATTCAATATGATGGGACTGATAAAGCTTCTTGAACAGGATCACAAACCTTACAAATGTTTCCTTTGGAGTATTGATAGTGGAGATAAGCCTTCCTGTAAGCCCTGTGATGGTGTTGAGCTTCCTGTTAAATCCCCCAGGCCCTGACAGATGAAGCAGTGTGTGGAGAATTGACTTTACCTGGGATTTCCAGTGGAGAGGATGGCGGTGGAGCTCAATAGTTCCTCGTATAGATCGGCACCCGACACTGGGAACGCCGTGTGTTGGGCCAGCAGCACCCGGCGGATGGCGAACAGAGCCTGGAACGCAGGAAACACAAACTCACAGCAACGCTGCAGAGATCAGCTGCAACATGCACCAAAATACTGCAACCTCTGTACTTTTAGCCACTTTTTGTGGAAAACAGCCGTGACACGAGGTTGATTTTGTGACTGGCGAATTATTTCTGTGTTTACTCAGTCATAAGTTTCATTCGTTATGCTTAAAGACCGAATGATGACTATTAGTTTCCTCCCTGATTTCCACTTAAAATGTATTTCAAAAACTTTCCAAAGCCAGGACCTCTGACCAAATTCCCAGAGGCTTTAGAAGGGAAACCAGCCCACAGCATTACAGGTCCTCCACTAATCGTAACTATGCATATATTGATCCACTTTTTTTATTTCTGATACAGATAGCCGAGGTTTATTATCGGCCGTACTGATCCGATGCAGAAAAGCAGTGCTGAATTGAGTTGAAACTTGACTTGTTTTTGTAAACAGACATAAATGTAGTGAATTATAAATGTATTTAAGAACTCTGCACAAGTACATCATCTCTTAAATACACTAATGGCTTCACAAGTTTGGTCAAACATGTAAAGAAAACGTGAAATAAAATATGTAAGGAAGACTATGGATGTTAGCTTCTGTGGTAGCGCTTAGACGGTCTTAATCGAAATAATTGTGATAAATCAATTATTGAAATAATTCCAAACTATTGTAGTGACTGACTCATCATTAACTGGAGTATACCAACTAAATTAGCCCAATAGCTGAAAGAACAAACTCAGCAGTAGTTAAGCCAAAACTGTACAATATATCCATTTTGCATTTAAAGTAGGTAACATTCTTTGTAATTATGCTCTACCAAGAACTCAAGTGGCAGTTTTACCTTCATATGGTTCAAATTAGGGCTGTTGTAAAAGAATATTTTAGTAATCAAGTACTCTATAGAATATCTTTACGATTATCCGAGGAATCGGATCTCTCTCTCTCTCTGATGCGATTCCGACAGCAGAAAAGCTGTCGTACTCCAACCATCAAACCGCAAAGTTCGACAATCCTTATTGTCCAATCCAATCCAATCCAATCCAATCCAAGCCCTGGCAAAACGCCGCGCAATCCAACACCATGCTGACACCATGTAAGAGCGTTGCCCTCCACAAATAATGATCCGGGCGGAACACGGTGGGCTACATAATAAAACATAATTTAACGAAGCTTCGAGGCAGATCAATTTTCCTCAAGGAATTTTAATAATTGAGGTACTCGAATCATTCGAGGAATCGTTTCAGCCCTTGTTCAACTTCTATTAAAAAAAACTCCTATTAAGCACCTTTTGCTATTCCTTTATGAACTGGTTGATTAAAAAAAAAATCATTCACAGCTCCACACTGTATTGATGTTGAGTCAAGCAGGAAGGGCTGAGATTTTCACATGTTGATGTTAGAAGTATTTATTAAATGGTAGATGTATCGTTTGCTGCAAGTGATCGATTATTAAGTAATGCTAAATTATTCCATTTAGATAATGATATTTTATTAAAGGTTATTTGCATTTTATAATGTATTTCTGACATTGTATAAAATAAGCTTAAGTGGTTAAATGAAATATCTGAAGAATGTGACAATTTTTTATTAGATTACCGTTCAAAATAATAACTAAATTAATTTCTAGTGGCAGTTCTACCGAAATGCAGGTTAAGGTATATTTGGTGGTTGAATGATTAAAATAAGCAGTTTTTAGCATTTTTAAAGGAGGAATTAAGTATTTGTGGATTTCAGCTGTTCGCGAGCAGACGTGGTTTCTACCGCCATGAATACTGGAAGTCCGCTGAATACATATTCTGCTCTGGAAATGCCGTCTGCAGCAATTTAATCAATTCTGCATCAGCGGACCGAAGGAGGAGGAGTTGTGTGGGAACGTTTTGGACACACACTCGGAAATTCAACATTCGCTGCTTGGTGTCTGCAACACAACTAATCCCTCTGAGTTTTCTATTGCCAACTAATACACAAAGTGACTGGAGTTTGTTGAAAATATGGTGACAAAACTTCAATTAATTTTTAAGATAATTAAGTGGATGCACTTAAAATGAGATGTAATATTAGCTGTCAGAACAGGGACGTAATTTTAAGGAAGTTTCGAATGATTCTACTGGTTTGCAGTTTCATCGAGTAAAAAGAGGATCACCACTGGATGATGCTTCCCTCCCCCTGATGAAGCCGTTTCAGAACCAGGGAGCTCCTTCAGCTGCATCAAAGGAGCATCATCACTCCTTTGTGCAGCTGCCAGACTTTAAAACCATCACTGCTACAAATAGACTCAGACCTGGTCGACACTCAACTGGATATCTGATCAGCTTTAAAAATAAAAACTCTGGTGAAAGTGGAGATTTGAGAAAACTCTGTATTTATGTTTAGGTGTGTACATGGGAAAATGGATATTTAGTGTCCCATGCTTTATAGTCTGTGACAAATAATGCACTAATATATCCTTGCTTTGACATGATTCCCAACTGACAACGTCTTGTGTTTTATTAACTTTATACTATAATATGCTATGCAAATGAACCTCCTGGTGTCATGTTTAATTCCTAACAGGAATCCTCCAGTAGAATAAGCTGCTACTTAGGAAACCACATGGAGCGCCTAGCTGAATTTCTTCTATAAAAGTTTATTCTTTGACAATTTCCCTCCAAGAAACGAGGCTCATTTAAACACTCCGCCGGTTGGAAAGTTCCTGCGCTTCAACAAAGCCTCGACTCGCCACCGCTGCTCCACACAGTAAGGAGAAACTCTCTCCTGCATATCAATAAAACTTCTACGTTGAACCTCACACACACGTCTTGCTTTCTCATTAATTAGGCAGAGGAAGACAACAGGCATCGACCGACACCGACTGCTAGAACAGACGGTGATGACAGAGAAGATCTAACCTGACAGGCTTTCACGCCAACTAATCAATCAGCTTTCAAACATATCCTGTTTCCAGTTTTTACAAGTAACCTCAAAAGGTCGTAGAACCAAAAAAAATAAAGCATTTCAGGTCCAGCACAGAGACAGATCTAAACAAATGTGACTATAAATTGATTAGCTTTCTAAACTCTGCAACAACGTGCCTTATATTTCTAAAACATGAGAAAAAAAAAGGTGTAATTTATTGATTTTTTTCCCAAGCTCTGAATCAGTTTGGATGCTTTAGGACCAAACTCCAGAGAACTTTAAGGTGAACTCTGGAGGCTTTTTATAGATTAACCTTTAGGATATTTATATATAAAAAAGATAATTTATAAAAAAAATAATGAAGCTGCTGTAGATGCTTTAAAGAAGCTAACGATATTAGAATGATATTAGCTGTGTTAAATGGCGCATAATGTTCTGAATCAGTGAGCATGTCACATTGCATTTTCAACTTATTGGTATCTGCTTGATTCTCTCCTATTATATGTTCAAGTGTATGTAATTTGGAATTATTTCCCCACCAAATAACTGCTTTTATTTACATTTTTCTGCTTTAGTTGTTAGAGTGGGATAATTTAGAATTTTCCCATAAATAATCGTTCCACAAAGTGATCACAATAAAGAATCACCAGAAGTCCTTGAAGACTCCAGCAACTTGTAGATGCATCTCCGCTTTAACCACTCCTCAAGCAAAGAACTTTTTTTATCTGCAGGTAAAAAAAAGCAAAGTTTTACAACCTCAAGTCCATATTAAGAATTTGTTGACTAAGTTTAGGGTGTATTCGCACCCGAGACTCTGCTTTAAACGGACTAGAATTTGTTTTCCCGTGGGGTCCATTGCAAATACACTCAACTGAGTCCTGGTGGGGACCAAAATAGTTTAAAAAGTTTCTAAGGCAGTAATACAGTTAGAGGGTGGTCCACATGAACTCCCACCTCTCATCAGTTTTTGAGACTTTGAACCATTTTAATGCACCCTCAGTTCTTTTATGCTTATTTATTGAGCAAACATTTATAGAATAGAATATACTTTATTGATCCCCAAGGGGAAATTGTTTATTAGTTTACAAGCTACTCCAGCCAAGTACTATTCTGTATTTATTCAGAATTACGGCAGGATTGGTCCTCCATACACTATAGCAGGTATCGTGTTATATTCAGAAACTATGTGGATTAGTGCAAATGCACAATTAATTGAAACTTGCACACCATTCCTGTTAAATAAACTATGTCATGCTATTAATCACATTCATGCTCATGATGTTTATGTACATATTCCACTTAAACCTTTCATTTTCACTTCTTTTTGGAAAATATATATGGATGTGCAAATCAGATGTCCATGATTATTTTCCTCTTATTTATTGTTAATAACCTTTTCAATACCAGATTCAGAAAGGACTATATCAACAGTGTTACACTGTCCGCTTCTTTTTGCTCAAATTATGAACATGCATTTCAAATTGTTTGAAAGATTGGCTTCTTGATTAGCGGCTCCTTCTGAACCCGACTGTATATTCATTTGGAAGAGAAGGCAAATCTGCTGGGTCTCAATTAGCTCAGACGTTGCTGGCACTCCAGTCTGTCCGTGTATCATAGGATAGGTGTGTTTCACTTGAAAATCCTTCAGTAGTTTTAATTAAACTTTCAGACTGCTGTTGTCAACAGGCGGCCCGGCAATGACCTCAGAGTCGTTCCAATTTGCGGACAAAACAATGGCTCAGATGTGCAGCGGGAGGCTGACGGACCACGGGATGCTGGTTATCAGCTTAGGAGATAAATGTCTGCAGGCTGAACACACACAGGGCAGAAACTCTGGCTCGGTCACTGAGGTGAACCTGAACCTTCTGCAGGCTGCGAGGTGGAGAAAAGTAATATTTGAAAAACACGATGATCCCACTGGGAAATATGTTTGAAGTCGCCCTTCACTCAAAAATGCATTTTGGATGTTACTTCTGCAGTATTCCAGCTCGCGTATTTGGATTTCAAATTATTCTACAGGTCGTTTCTCTTCATAAGCTCAAGTCGACAAAACGAGCATGCCAATATTGGAAAAATGAAGACACTCTAAAAGACAATAAACACAAACATTTTACCTAAGAGTCGCTTAGCCCTTCTGGCTTATTGACTATCATTTCTGCATCAAAGGATTCAAACACAAAAATTTTTTTACCTATCCTGACTAAAACAGTAGCAGATTAAATCTTTTTTTCCACATACATCAATAAACAGCTTGTGCAATTAGTAACACTTACTGAAGAGCAGACTCATCCTAGACCGGCGTTAACTTCTGTAGCTGGTTGGCTAGCATGACTATGACAGCCGTTTCACTGAGAAGAGCAAAGATTCTTAACTTAAAAAAGCCTGTCAACATTTCCAAACATAGCATGTTTCATAACAGATAGGTTAAAATCTCAAAAGTAGATATGGTTGCTTTACTTTTTTCAGCCTTCCTATTATCTGCTGAAATGTTTGCTCTCGCTCACTGTCTTGCAGTCTGAATGAACTGCAGCATGTCATGGACAACTGGTTTCCTTTAAAAAAAACTTCTAACACTGTACTTTAGCTAAATTTGAAGTCTTCCTTCAGTAACAACTTCCCCACCAGGAAGTGTGTCCAGTGCTATTTGGAAACTTTTGCATATTTTTACATATATTTAAAATTTTTACTTATTTTCTGACCAGTGGGCCACCAATCAGTATCAAGCACACAGAAAAATTGACCAATTAAATTTACAAATGCACATTCACAAGATGTCTACCAATTTCAGATTTTTTTTTGCTTGTTTTGGGGGATTAAGGGGATAAGGAGCTTACACTTGTATAGAATTTATCTAATGAATAACCATGTTATGTTTACCCAATGTCTGAAACAGAGACACTGATACCCTCCTGGAATCAGTGCCAATTAGGGATCAATATATGTTTAATATTTAATTTAAAGAAGTACTTATCAAATGTAGAGACAGCTATTTATTAATTTTTAACAGTGTGTCTATACATCCTGGCGTAACCGGCCCTTTAAGAACAGTCCTGTTGCACTGCTCCTATGTATCTTAGCTTTCCAAGCTGCATCTTCTGTAGAGTATTTTTAATATGAACTACAAAAAAATCTGCCAATTTTCTACAGTTTATTCTTCCCAAAAACCTCAAGAATAGTTTATGAATTTGTTTATGATTTCCTAATGATGAGCTTATTGCTGCTACCATCATAATGTTGCTGTGATTGTGCAGCCTTAATATTGACTTTAATTTTCTCCACACTCAAGCAGTCGGTCTACTGGCAGTTGAAGCTTTGGAAAGTGGGTATAAAATACATATACATGATTATACACATTGAACACTGGAACACGAGTGTGAAATGTGTTTTGGGAAAAATCCAGAGGACGAGATGTGACATAAATAAATCTTTGCCTCCAGCTGCCTCACCAACCTCGATGCATCAGCTGAAGGCCCGGATCAGTGGATGTTTTGCTAGATTAGTGGTATTACCACCTTTGACCGCAATCTTTTGGCAGAAAATCCAGCAAATCGCTCCTAGAAAACAACTGCGCTCTCCTTCTCCTGTGGCCTAAAACCAAAACACTTGCTGCAGAGTTTGACCTTGATTCTTAATCCCTGATCTTAAGGTTTAGATGCTTATTGTCCTCAGTTATACATCTTAAAACCTAAGCCTCTTGTAATTCTACATGCAGCTGTTACATCAGTTTAGCTGATGTGGGAGGAGGGAGTGATCAAAGCAGAGTCAAATAAATAATAGAATAAAGATGTAGCTGTTGGTTGCAGGTTGGAGAAAATGGTGTAAATTCTTCAAAAAAGAAAAAAAAGTCAAGTCAAATATGTTCTTCGTGTTTAACCTGTAATGACTGAAGCATTTAAAACGTTATTTGTTCATAAACAGCAAACGAGATCTTAATTTTTAGTAAAAGCAGCTTTTATAAATCTTTCTTTCTGCATCTCACCTGATGTTAAAAACCATAAAACAAAACATGTGGGAGAAAATGTGTCGAAATTAAATTTAAACTGTGGAGTGTAAAAATAGACTTCAGCGATGACTGATCATATTAAAGTGTGGTTAATACTGAACGAATGAACCTGATCGAGTGATAAATACCTTATAGGAGACGGAGCATTTCTGTGCGAGATCCTCTATGTCAGAAGAGACGAGGTCCTCCACTGAGGAAACCAGAAGCCATCACTGAAGCTGCTAATCTTCATCATTTACCATTAAAACGAAATAAATCCGCACCAACCTGTTCTAATGTCAGCGGCCCGCAGACTCCGCAGCAAATCTTCATCTAGACCAGGACACATTCCTACCAGTAACACCACCATTGTTCCTCATCACTCACTTCTGAGACTTTAGCAGAAGCCAGCCAGCCTCAGCTGCCAGCTAACGTTAGCTCCACTTGGTTTTAGCTTCCCGGCTAACTTCAGCCAACTTTTCCGTGTGACAGCGGAATGTTTAAAATGCGCTCCTGTCGCCTCCGACTAAACTAAACCGGTTGTTTTATTAAGAGGGATATCAGTCCGGAGTAACTTTATTAGCTTTCGTTAAAGTTCAGAGTTCAGCGCTGTATTAAGGAACGCGTGTCAAAAATGTGTGTTTGCCCCTCTGGTTTGCCGTAGCTCCCGCTCAATGCATTTAGGGAAATGTAGTATGTACTCTCAAAACACGCTTTGGGGTCTTTTTCCTTTGAAAATATTGCTTCCAGCTATCAGCTGTATCTTTAAGGATTTTAATCTTGCGTCTCATACTTGTTTAAAAATAAATAAAGCTGTGGCTTTCAAATGTGAAAGTACGATACTTTTACCATGTTAAAAACCACAAGCTTCAGTGCATTTCATTTAGATTTTATGTAATTTATTCAGTGACTGATTTACTGTGATGTGAAAGTAAATGCATACCTGGGTATAAAAATTACTATGCAAATAAAAACCTGAAAAGCATGAGGCGTTTTTCATATGCCACATCCTTTACTAAGAATTAGAAGTACTTTGTTATTCTGCTGGATCTGTGCATCAACTGTAAGAAGAGCATAACACTGGAAAATACAGCGACCAATCAAATCCTTAATACTTCTGTCACTCCAAAGCACATAGACTTTGACTCAAAAGCTTTGTTGGTATTCATTGTTCAAAAGCTACCTATTTTTAATCAAATTATATTCAGTGAATATATCAAAGACATGTTCAGAGTGTCACAGAGAGACAAGCCCTCTATAGCCTAGCCTATTTAGACCAATATTAATATTCTAGATTTGCATGTAGAGATAGTTGCCTCTTTATTTAATGGAAGCTAATTATTTTTTTCCTTTTCTCCTTTTCCACAGATAACATTTTTCTGTTGAATCACTTTCAAATGTAATAAAAGATATGCATAATAGGTAAAATTGGCTTTTATTATGTAATACCTCCTGGAAGAGAAGAGAAATGATGATTCTCTCAGGGATCAATTAGGGATCCATTAATAATAATTCAAACGCTAACATAATTTCACCTCAGTTAACAGTGCTGATGGCTCAGTGGTACTGTGGTAATTGTTTGCCAAAGCCGGATGTAAAACAAATGATTTTCCGTTTTTTTTATAGCTGACTAAATGGGTGATTGGTTTGCTGACCGTTTGGTTTGCTGACCTGCTGGACAGTTGGTTTGTTAGCAGGTCGGTTGGGTGGCAGGTTGGTTGCTTTGTCTACTGACTGGCTTACTGGCTGCCTGTATGTCAGGCTGTATTACCGTTTAGGTTAGTTAGCTGGCTGGCTTTAGTTTGGCTGCTGCTTGGTTGGTTTGTTAGGTGCCTGTCTGACTGGCTGATTTGTCGGCTGATTGAATCTCAGTCGGTTTGTTAACTGGCTTGGTATCTGGGTGTTTATTCGACAGACAGATTTTCTTTTAGTTGA
This sequence comes from Alfaro cultratus, assembly GCA_903066825.1. Taxonomy (NCBI): domain Eukaryota; kingdom Metazoa; phylum Chordata; class Actinopteri; order Cyprinodontiformes; family Poeciliidae; genus Alfaro; species Alfaro cultratus. The sequence goes on along the minus strand of CAEFZX010026678.1, from coordinate 18,246 downwards.
CTAACAGTTTAGTAGGTTGGTTTTCTGGTTGACTGACTGGCTGGCTAGTTGACTAGCAGCTTGGTTGACTGGCTGGTTTTTTAGCTGGCTGATTTGTTGACTGGCTGGACAGCTAGTTTGTTAACTGGCTTACAGGTTGGTTTTCCTAGTTGACTGACTTATTGACTGATGGTACACTTTGTTAACTGGATGGCTGGTTGATTTTTAACTAGTTAGCCAACCGATTGGTTGGCTGTTGAATGTAAACAATATGCAGTCTAAAAAGAAGCTTGATTATATTAAAACAGAACCTACAAGTTTCAGGAAGGACAGCCATGTTTTTTTTTTCCTGGAGTAACATTACTTTGCATCAGATTGCCAACAGCAAAGACCAATAGTTAGAAACAAACTCTTTTGTACCAACATACTCTTTTCCAGCATAGAGGTTAAGCAAACTGCAGGAAAACATTAAAATCACCAAAGCAATTCTCTGAATGAGTCAAGAACTATGTGAAAACCGTTCATCCTGTGCACCTGCACGTCTTTTATTAACAGAATAAAGAGTTTATAGCATGACGTCCATTCTTCTTGTCTGGCTGTGGTGGTCTTAATTACCCGTCAGTCACATGCCAGCTGCTCAGAATAATATAACAAAGAGCTTCTGTTAGATAGAAGTTCAAACTTTCAAACATTTTTGATTTTTAAGAATTTTGATGAGTGTGCCACAGCTAGCAAGTCAAAGCCAGACAATTTTAGGTGCAGGCAGAAAGAAAAAAAAAGATTATAAGTCTCTGAGATTAAGGTTGATAACACATTGAGAGAAGTGGAGAGGTAGCAGCGACACCCGTTCTCTACCTTAATAATGAACTGAGCTCTTTGAAAGAAGGAAAACTTCAGAAGTCTTCAACATTTGGTGCGGAAACACTACTAGAAACAAAAACTCCTGTGATCTGTCAGCACGTCAACGCGGTACAAAATAATTTAAATAATGGCTCTGTTCCATTTATGACAAATCAAACTTATTTTGTCAGTCATTTTTACTTTTGCGCAACCTGCCTTTTATGAAAAAACAACACAAATATCAACCTATTTCACCCAAATTTCAGAAAGTGACAGCTGCTCTACATGTGGTGCCTCAGATTAGAGATTTTTGCGAGTCAGTGAAGTAAAAGCAGCCTATCATCATTTAATTATTTTAGACAAGACAGTGGGAGGTAATTCTTCAGAAACAAAATGTCAAATAAAAGTGGTTCCTTTTGCTGTGCCACTTCAGAAATCAGAGAAATCCCCAGAAACATTTAGCTGAGCCAAATTATTTAACATAAAGAATGTTTAACAGATCAATTCAGTTATTTCAGCAAGTGTTCAGAGCCAACAAGCTTTTTATCTTGAGTAAAGCAGCAGTTATTAAAACTAATGTTTACCCATTTGCATTACTAAAGGTAAAAATCTTGATTTGAAAAGTGGTGAATTTTCTCAGTGGTGAATAGTCTCCCTGCATTTCTTCAAGCGGACGTCAAATACTTGTCCAGGAAGTTACAAAAGAAACCAGCAGAATATTCAGGCTGGTGGTAGTGATGGATAAATGTAATCGAAAACATTTTCCTTCCCACACAGATCTCAATCTCATAAAATGCCTTTCGGTCAACCCAGTAATAACATGGTGTACCTAATAAATTGGTCAGCAGGTGCGCATAAAGCCAATAACATTAACAGAAACATGTGGTCAGTTCAAAATGACCATCTTTATCCCTGAACTTCTTTCAAAATAAACATGGTGGGTAATAAAAGAGAAAACCGGGGCAGTTCTGTCTGAAGAGCACCGCGGTCACTTTAACCTCTGCCATGATTTATCACCGCCAACATATGATGAATGTTTATAGCATTGCCAGGCAGTTTGCTCACTGAAGATGACCTACTTTAGCAGCGAGGAGCGTGCATTGTTCAATATTAGTTGTATCGGTAATGAATTAAGTTTACTGAAGTCATTTATTGGATTCCAAGGAGTTATTGATGGGGTCGAAAGCACCTATAGTCCATCACCTCAGCATGAGGTGGACTTACAGCAGGAAGACATTGTGTTGTCCTGACCATCCGTTTGGTTATTAGGTGAAACTAAGCAGCCTATGTAGAGGAAAATAATTGATTTTATTCCTAATTAAACCAATTCTGTCTTAAATCTTTGAAAACTAAAGCATGTACCAACCACTTCTTTACAAAGTCTGATTTAGGGTGAAACTCACAGTACTCTGGAGGAGAATTTCATGGTGGATCGCTGAACACACATACTCATCTGAAAATATAAAAGTGCTGCAGTGTGATGGACTGGCGACATGTCCACGCTGGGCCAATCCTCTTGCCCATTCAAGTATAAGGAAGCTTAGAAAATGGATGGATGGATTTCATTGCCGCCAAATGTGAAACAGACAAAATAATTTACACCTGTAAGGACGTATCCCCACCAGCCATGCTCACTGTAATCAAGCTCTAGTTCATTTGCCTCAAACGCTAAAAAAGTGAACTCGGGTATTCCTGTAATCCTGATTTAGTTGAAGTGAACTCTGGTGCGATTCGAATGCATATGTGAACGCCAGGCGGACCAAAGACTGCTGAAAAAACAAAACAAAACAAAACAAAAAACAGGAAGTGGACTACAGTGCAGGGCATTCTGGGTAAATACAACCAAATCAAATGTATGCATGTGTTTAGTGGGAGAAATGCTTTAATTTTTAAGTGCTTGAGAAGCATAGAAACCCAAGTGAAGTACAAACATGTGCAAAATGGGAATTTTGCACAATAAGTTCCCTTTAAAGTTTTACTTTTAATATTCAAAGCCCTTCATAATCCCAGCCCTCCATATTTCACAGAACTTGCGGAACCCTTCGGGTCCAACTCTGCCTCCCTCCCTTTTGCCCATCTGTCCATCATGGCACTCTGATCTTTCAGCCCCTCTGCCCTCTGACCCCTGACTCAGTGCAGTGACCTCCTTCTGAGACTTTGTCCCAACTTATGCCACACATTCCTACTTCCACACTACTAAAAACACTGTGTCCATCTTTGCCAGTATTTGTAGGCAGTGATGTCCATAACGCGTTACTTTGTAATATTACTATTACTTTTTGACTACAACTTTACAAATACCTCTTCATACCCATCTCTCTACCACTAGGATTCTTTGCTACTGTCTATCCAGTTTGTCCAGTTATTCAATTACAGCCACATAACTGCAACATATATCACTGAAATTAGACTAATTTCTACCATTTTTGAGGATAAATTGTAAACCTAAATGTAATTACCTGAACATAAAATACAAAACAACTAAACTTCTCAGGGAAAATAATATTTTTTTCTAAGACTTCAAGTAAAAGACATAATTTATCTCCTTTACTTTTCTAAGACATCCTCTCTGTTCAGATAGTTGGCTGTTCAGTTAAAGCAGTGGTTCCCAAAGATTTTCTTGTGCCCCCCCCAGAGGTTCTCAAAGATATTCTGGGCCCCCTATGGATTACAATAAAATCTCCCCCCACTCCCCAAAAAAGAAAAAAAAAAAAAATCAACTGGGCACACACATCGTTCAACCAGACATAAACCTGTACACATATTTTGTTTTCAAACTCCACTGAAGTTTATTTCACACAAAACAAACTACAAACCATCTTTACAGTGAAACACTTTTGTGTAACTTTTTGTTTTTTCCCCATTCATCCATACTGCTTCCCGCACCCCACTGCAAATGCACGGCGCCCCCCCAGGGGGCGCGCCCCACACTTTTGGAACCACTGAGTTAAAGTCTAGTAGGGCTCCTATAGTCAGACATGAATTTATTAATTATAAATTAAATAATCATGATAGTAGACCTAACAGACAGGCCGGGCTCGCTCTTCTTGTATTTCTACAACCCTTCCTCTGTTAATCCAATAGCATTAATCTCCTTCACCAAAGACGAGCTGCATTCTTTGTTTTAATTGAAAATGCCCCAAACGTGGCACATAATCCCATGCCAGTCACCTAAACCCGTCTCGTTGAACTGGATTAGATTTCTTAATAAGGCTGGCATTGATGGGTCTGCCAGCTTCTTTGTGAAGATAAAATTACAGAGGAACGTTTACAAAAGACCATTGCAGGTCTTTCAGAGAATGTTCCGAACATAAAAATGTAAGAAGGATTTTCTCCTAATTGGAAAAGCGTTCAATTAAAGCAGCTCATAGGTTTTATACCTGCGTGTCATTTTATGTCGGTTCTTGGACGGCTGTACAGCGTTTTAATTAGCTAAGATATGTCTGCGTTGTCTTTACTTTGTACAACAAAGCATAAAACAGCTTCTTGAGGAGTAAAAGAGCTCCATGATCACCTGATTCTGCACTTTTCAAACATAAAATACAATTACTTCCAGTTTAAGGCTGGCAACAGTAGACAATTGCTAGATGATGTTTAGAGAGACTTGCGACGATTGAGGGAAAAAAAGAAAGAAACAACTTCCCAACTGATTGAATATTCATAAACTCATCGCAGTGAGCTTTCATGTGGAAAAACAAAAATATAGAAGTTTGCTTCTTATGGTTAAAAGCTTTTTTTTCCTATCTTTGTATTTCCTTTTTAAGGTCAAATCGTCTTACAGGTGATGAGCATGGATGAAGAAAGCCCTGAGCCATCAGCGCCTTGCAGAGGACTCAATGTGAACGGAACCAGACAAGATTTCTACTCCCACCGAGGTTGTAAATCCACGATTTCCCAGCTATTTAATGGAAGTTACTGCTGTAACGAGGGACTCTGATTGGTTGCTGCAAGCTGGAGAAGCTCTAAAAATAATTTAAAACACTCTGTTTGTATATTAAATATGCACAAGACAAGTTGTAGTAATAAAAACTACTTTATATACACAAGATTGATGATGAAAGCAACTTATTTTGTCATTATTCAAAGAAATGTCAGCATTAGTGGGATATTTGCTGGTTATGATGGGAGTTTTACAAATTCATGACATTCACGATGAAGCTTGCCATGGCTTCCAACATGACCTGAACACATCATGAGCTGAGCCCAGACTTCAAAGCGTACCGACTCTCCCTGCCTGCTGTGAAGGTGGAAACGCACTAAGTACACATTTTCACTGTCTGAGAGCTAAATTTGCATCCAATTACTCGCTGCCATGCCTGCCGAGAACATATTTCTGAATTCTTAGCGTTCCTTTATCCTCATTCGGCAGAGCTATGAAGTAAGCAGGATGTCAGACCTCCAACTAGAACCAGTTTTGGATTTTGGTTCCTGAATCCAACCCAAACCTTCTCTGTCATGTGTGGCTCTTGGATGATGATCACCATTTACCTTGGAAGAGTGAAAGGTTTAGGAGCAGTAAAGGTTTTGTCATGATGGGTTCTATGTTTCGAGCCCACATGCAGAACACAATACAGGAGAGTGCAAACCAGTTTTAGTAGATTTATTTTAAGGACAACAATAATACGAATGTGCAATGCTGGTCTGGTCCGGGGATTCAGCGGTAACGGGAGGCAATGGTTCACTGAAGGATGAGAGCAGAGTGGCGAGTTCAGGGGTCGTAGGAAATGGAAGTCTCAGGAAAAGCAGGTTTGATCTTACTTGTGGTTTGCAGGATTGGAGTTTTGGAGGGTAACTGAGTATGTCCAGGGTCTTGGTCTCTTTGTGGGTCCAGGGGCAACGGAGGAGTGCGGCGGGAAGCGGACAGGTAGGCACAGGTTCAGCGAGGACACAGAGGAGCAGAACGGCCGCCAGCCGTGGGATCCAGGAGGAACTTGTGAACAACGGAGAAGGTGAATCTGGGAACTCAGGCTACCAGTGGGTACGTTCCACGGCGTCACAAGGAAGGTTTCAACCAGGAAAACAGCCAGGATCTAGACAGTAGGCCCAGGGCACTACAAGAGATCACCTGAAGGCAACAGGGAGAGAATACAGAGAATTACTGGAAGGCTCCAAACAACGAGGAAGGCAGAGACAGGCTCTAGGGGGCTCGGAGGTACCGTGACTGGCAAACACTCGGGCGACGAAGGACTGGCGGCCTGCTCCTTAAGTACACCCCGCTGATGAGGCTTGATGGATGACAGCTGGGAAGGATGACGACATCACCGCACTCCCTCCAGAAACCTGCCGCCATCTGGTGGTGAAGGGTGTACAAGACGCACAGGAAAACCCCACAAAGAAACCAGAGGACCCCGGAACATAACAGGTTTGGTCTCTGAGGAAAACATGATGGCCAGGCTAAACAGAAGATGTAGGCGAAGAGCTCTGGAAAGGGGGTCAAAGTCCAAAACTGAATTATTTTCTGTGAATGTGAGCTAAATTGAAGAGAAGACCTGGTGGTTCTTTAATCTGGCTTCAAAGAACCAATCAACTGCATCTACCATTGCCCTCACTCGATAATAAAAAGCTTTTTAGCAGAACAACATTTGACAGTCAATATGTGGTGTTCCCAACAAAAATGCTAAGAATGTCCATAAGTGAATTGCAAATCCCAAACCTAAAACCTCAGCTGTCTAGTCTGAGTTCTAAGGAAGAACATCTCAACTCTGACCTTTGCCCTTCTTTTAAGAGCCATATTGATGGCTAAATCCTCCTGGCCTTTATTGCTTCCTCTAAGGACTGGGTATCAAGTGGGCTTCAGGGTATCCCCAATTACTCTCTGTCTCAGCTGTGAGCTGTTCAGATGAAACACTCCAAATTTCAGAAAACCAATTGCTTTGTAAAAGAAACAGAGAATCAGACAATCACATGAATGCTACTCAATGCATTGCAACAACAGGAGTCTCCAGGTTTAATTGTTCTGCAACACCATAATCAAAAGTCTGAATTACCTTTTCAGCTTCCCATCACGTTTGGCCTCATAACGAGCCATTCATCTGATTCAGTTGGAGAAGAGACGCATCTAAAAGTTGCAGGATTGGGTTGGAGCAACCCTCCACTAGATTATCCAGGACTAGACTTATAGCAAATATCTGTAAGGACACATAACAGTCTCTGGGGACGTCTTATCGCTAGAATCCTTCCCAAAGTTAAACTTGTCTTTCCTTCAGCTTCCAAGGCTCAAACATGGAGCAGCTGGGAGTACAACATGCTGACAAAGGCCTACCTTGAGCCTCCATGAAACTTTAAAACGCTGTCTTCCTCAACATGATGAATAATGCTTTTGCTGTGCTTTTTGACAAGGCTATTTTGCTACAGAAAAAAAACCCCCCCAACTCCTTCAAGTCCAGGAGGATGGGGGGGGAAAAAAAGATGAATTTATGCAGACAGCAAAGCAGCAGGAGGACATAAAGTTTGTTGAGTTCTTACTGAACATCAGCTGTTATTTGTAACTCATTTAAATCTGCAAAAATAATGTTAGTTATCCAGTGTGCAACATTGATGTATCAAAGCTGCTGAGAGGATCCAAATGCATTTTATTTTGAATTTCCTCCATACTGCGATGACAGAAAATCTCTCCACAACCTTCAGCAACAGCTGCACACATTCGAAAAATGACACAAGCAACTTTATATTCTAGCAAAAAGAATTTACAAATATAGTAATTCACGTCGTCGTTGGATTTGATTATTAAGAGAGCATTCACACCAGCCCTTTTCAGTTCGCTTTAAGCAAACTCCAGGTTGTTTGTCCAGAAAGTTCGGTTTGTTTGGGGAAGTGTGAATGCATAATCAAACTCTAATGCGGACCAAAAAAAATGCTAACTTTGGTCCGCCTATAGGTCTTGATTTGGTTGAAGTGAACTTTGATGCGGTTTGAATGCAAACCTACTTCTTCCAAAAGTAGGAAGCGAATTACAGCACAGGGCATTCTGGGTAACTACAACCAATACAGATGTGGGTATCTAGAGCTAGTAGGAGAAATGGCTGGTGGTCTTTTACCAAAGACAAAATCCTACAACCGCTAAAATCTGATAAAACTCCATTTTGGGGGGCGTGCTGTGGTGGCGTAGGGATTTAGCACGCCCCACGTTTGGAGGCCCTAGTCCTCGGCGCGGACGTCACGGGTTCGACTCCTGGTCCCGGTGACCTTTGCTGCATGTCTTCCCCCCTTCCTGTCAGCCTACTGTCGCAGAAAATGCGAGCCACTAGCGCCGCAAAAAACTCTTCGGAGAAAAAAAATGATAAAAAAAACCAACTCCATTTTGGATAAGATCTTGTGAAGAAGAAACGGTTCTACAGTAAAGAGTTAAACATGATGTCCTGCTTGTTTCCTGACCGAAACCTTACCACATTCAATTAGTCAAAATCAGCAACAGGCTCAGCGATACTGAACTACAAAACTAAAATCATGAGTGAAAGGTTTGTTCCAAAATAGGGATGTAATGATTCCTTGAATGCTTCGAGTTCCTTGATTATTTCAATTCCTCAGGGAAAATTCATCTGCCTCAAAGCTTCATAAAAATTATGTTTTATTATTTAGCGCAGAGAGAGAAAGAGAGAGAGAGGGAAAAAGAGAGAGACTCCGATTAATCACAAAAATAGTTGATGGAGTAATCAATTACTAAAATGTTTTTACAACAGCACAATCCAAAATATCACTTGCTGGAGAGCAACTTTAAGGTAGCTTTAATGCATTGGTGTAGTGCATTAACATTAGCAATACTACTGTTTACAATTAGTGCTTTAGGGTTAGTGCAACTAACCTTTTAGTTAGCGGTGTCCACCCTGATTTCTGGTCTACATCTTCATAACTAAAACATGTTGTCTACAGATTGAAGGTTTTCTTAATTCTATAATTTAGTGTTGATGCTCTGGAAACGTCCTTGAATACATTCACACTGACAGGCTTGTTTTGGGCAAAATAAAAACCTTCCCAGACTCTAGGTAGCACTGTACTGATTGCTGATTTTGTTTTTCAATTTTCCATCCTCTTGTGTTTATCCAAACTCAGTTCACAGGTAACATTTTAAGAAGGGAAACTTTTGACAATTAAACTTAAACATTAAAATCAGCCAAGTTCTGGGTTCCATGTAAAATCGGAATTGGTACGTAATGTCTTTATTTTAGGATTTTAAACAAATACCGGTCGCAGAGTAAGTAAAGTTTATTTATAAAGCACTTTTCACAGACATAAAATCACAAAGTGTTGTACAATAGAAATCAAGCTTAAAACTATACAAAGCATAAGAAACACAGTAAGGTTGAAATCTGGAGATTAAAATAAAACCCCTTTAATGCCTCACACCAGCAATAATTCTAATTTTTATATTTGGATACTTAACCCTGACCTCAGTAAAACTAAAAGGAGAATCTACGGTTTTTATATGATGGGGAGTGTAGATGTTTAAGTGCAGAAAAAAAGTTTAATAAACTTACCAGAGGAGGTTTTGATTATCAGCGACTGCCGTCTCCTTCCAGGAAGAGGTAAATCACTGAAGGCTGAATCTGATTGGATAAATGATTTTACCTGTGGTTGTCTGCAAAGTCTCACCAAAGTTCATTTTAAAAGGATTTCTAGTGGAACATTGAAAATCTCTGCATGAACTTTGACAAAAAAAGAACATGTTGAACCATGTCATTTATTCCATCTTTTCCAGAACTGCAGATTAGTTTTCAGATTTCAGTAAGACAGAAAACTTAGTGTTCAGAACCCTTTTGCTGCTTTAAGGAAATGAAATAAATTCGCCATCATTATCAGCCCTGAAGGATTTATGTGCTGTTAAACCTTTAAAAACTACATACAGTTTAACTATAGCAAGTGACAGATAGATGGACAAGCTGCATATTTTAGTGGGGGGGGGAGAATATCATGCATCTGCATAGAACTTCATTTAATTTTAACAAATACTGTCCAAAACTGTAGAAAAATAAAATATTGGTGCATGTTTAGCTTTCTTTGTGAAACACTTTTGCCTACAAAAGGAAAAATAAAAAAATGAAGAAACATTTTGCTGCACCAAAAGAATCAATGCAGCTACAAATACCAATGTTTCCCCTTTAGATGTGAAGATTAACAGTAAAAATAATAATAATAAAAACAACTCAATACAGTAAAAAATCTAAGAAAACCTGGGACTCTGACAGTACAGTACACTTCATGTCTTCATAATCTTCCTCAAAGGAGAAAGAACTCTTTCTAAATCCTCACACTGGTCCGGTTTTCTTTCTTTTTGCTTATTTACCTTCCAATTCTTCTGTCTCAGCGACAGCATGTTGGGCAGTATGCCAAAAAAAACAACAAAAAAAACATGAGAAAAGGTGAAAAACTAGAGAACAGAAGAAAAGTCAGAGCTAAAACTCAATCCAGTAAAGACCTGAGAGCAGAGCTGAGAAATGCTTCATCCTTCAGCTGATCTCCTTCACTACATCTCATCTCTCTTGAGAAGGACAATGATTATTGAGTTTTACCAAGTCATATGTCTGCTTTGGCAATTTTGCTTTCTTAAACCAGTTCATATCAATGCACATGTTTAGTTTATTGATTTATTTATTCGGGTAGAAAGCCTTAATAATTTATAAATCAGAGATAAGGTGATGTAAACAGGGAAATATTCACTTTAATATGGACTGAAGCTGAAAAGTCTATAAGAACATTTTCAGAAAGGAGGAAAAAATACAGAAATACTGAAACCTTATTGAAAAAGTAAGAAGGTCTCACAGTGAAATATTGAGAAATAGAGGATGAAATCAAGATTTTTGCTCACAAGTGTCTCTTTAAATATCTAACTCTGTTTAGAGTTTTCTAGCATTTCCATCCAGACACTGTCATCCGTCTCTACTTTCCAAAAACCCCAGCAAAACATCACAAAAAACAAAAATGTGATTTTACATTTTCACTGGAAGAGTATAATTCATAATTCTTTTCTGGATCATCTCAGTAATCTTTGATCTCCAAAACTGCATTAACAAAAGCACAGAAAGCAAAGTATTTATGTTGGTGCGCTGAAATCTTTCAGAACAATCAATTGTTGGATCATTTTTGTTTACAAGTAATTCAATTCAGGTGACAGCATGCAGTCGACACTGTGATATTTACTCCAAATTTTCACATGGGCTTTGCATATATATTGTAAAGCTATAGAAATATAACTTTGCAAGTCTTCTAATTATATCTTTAAGGCTTAGATCAGGTCTAAGCCTTAAATCAGTGAATATCTAAACATTTTTGTGCTTTTTTTTCTTATCTTTAATCATTTCTGTTTTGCCATCAACTGTCCTGGAAATATAGAATTTGCTGAATTCAGTACGATTACACACATGGCAAATATTTTTGATATTTTTCAAATAAATCACTAAATGCCTTTAATTTAAGGGACTCAATGAAGTGACCAGGACGACCAAACACCCCAGAGTTAAAGAAGACACCTCTTACTGTGGATTTTGCCCGCCAGAGCGTCACACATGGCGTCTTCTCACTGCTGCTGGAATTGTTGGATGGTCCTCAAACTGTGCACAGTGAGGGGTGGAAAGCATTGATATATGCACTTCAAAAACCAGCAGGATGTCAGCCTGGATATGATCAAACCAGGCAGAGAAAAATGGACAAATTGGTCTCACAAGAGGCTACTCACTCCACTGTTCCAACCGAAAACCAACAAAAAAATCAGCAGGAATGCTGACCTCGTCTTTGTGGGTGTTTTGCACTATTTAGAAAGTCAAACAGACACAGTTTCACTTGTGTATTGGATTCTCTTTAGTACTTTACATTTAACAGGAAAATACAAGGGTCTGTTTTCAGCAGGATACAGGAAATTTAACAGTGCTCTGTACATTACAATATTATAGTCAGTGTGGTGGTAACTTGGTCCAGGAAAACTGGAGCCGTGGATGTCGTGCACAGTTCACTGTGTGGTTGTGAGGGTGGGGAATACAATTCAAAAATCTCATTTACATACTGTAAGGAGTCTCTGTTAGCAGCTTGAAGAAAACACAAAATCAGGAGCAAGATACAAAAAAAAAAAGACAAAATGCATGAAGAGGAAAGAATCGAACTGTTGAATATTTAATGCATGAACAAGTCAGGGAAATTCAGAATTAAGAAGCTGATATTTTCTACTTTGTGTTTCACATTTAACACAGAACTGCCAGGTTTGTTTGGGAAGTCTACATTCATCCTGAGATTTAAAGAAAAAACAAACAATTTGAACTGACAAACTGATAAATGAAGTTCATGCTGTGGTTGAACAGTAAGCAAACTTTAGATGCGTTTCGACTGTAATTACTGTAGTTATCTGTTATAATCCTTCAGGTTTACTTCAACCCTGTCTAGTTGCTTTTTTTAAGAAGGAGAAAATTAAGATGGCCGACAAGAGTAGTTCTCCCTGTTTTCCAAAGCAATAAAATCCTAATCTCTGATTATTTCCTGGTGACTACATCCTAAACACTCTTCAAAAGCTTCACAGAAATGTGTAACAGGGAAAAAGGTATTCATTTGAGTTTGCAAAGTTCTACAGTAATGAACCTTTTGGTCTTCTACAGAATTTACGCTCTAAAATATAAGTAAAACCAAACTTCATGAAAATGTGTGACTTTTTAAAATGAATTCTAACGGTAGATGTCGAAAAGGAAAAAGAAATTCTTTCTGGGATTAGAAACCGGAGTCTTACAGCGCTGAAATTTAACTGGGTTCTTTCACAATGCTTGTATAAAAAATAGGTAAAACTTCATGGGACTGTGTAATATGTATTAAAAAGATGGAAACCTGGAAACTTTATGAAACTTTCTTTCTTTCTTCCTTTCTTTTGACAGGAAGTAGTTAGTTGGAGGAAGACAGAGAAGTATGTTTTTTTTAATGACACGTCATGAACAAATGTATTTATGTGTGATTTCAATCATGTTTCTTATTTAAAGGAAGTGTTGCAACTGCAAAATGGTGTTTTTTTCGACATTAGCGGAATGTTGACTAAGTTTTGTGCACATTTGTAATGGAAACGCTACAGAGAGTCTTATTTACCTGCGACTTTGGCAGCTGATACAGAAAAAGGCAAAGGCCAAAAGCAAAATCCCTCCAACAACAGAAAAGTAGTGCATGATTCATTTAAAGTGTTTTTACAATTGCTCTTTTCCACTTACATTTTTCTGACGTTTTAAAATGTAATATCTATTAAATGTTATATTCTGCATGACAACAAACAACACTAATAACTCCACTGAATTAAATGAAGCTATGAGCTGTAATAAAAATGACTGAGAGAAACCAGTGACTGTAAACCCACCTTGAATGTTCAGTATGATCTTAAAAATCCTACCTGACCACCAGGCCTGTTTTCTGTTGCCAAACTTCTCTTGAAACTTTCCCTTTGAGAAAATGTCGAGAGAACACAGCTTCTAGAAAAATAAAGTCTACAGTCGAAACGCAGCTTTAGACACCCCAAAAGTAATGTTCCACCTTGCAATCAAAACATTTTTACAACTCATTCATTTTTCTCACCCAGAACATAAAGAGGGCATGCAGTAAAGCAAGTACAGTAAACTCAATCCAGGATTTATGAATATCAACTGTGAGTCTATGTACATGTGGACGAGCTAAAGCAATATTTTACTGATAGTTGTAAATGTTAAGCTAAATTAAAGCCGGTTTTGTTCCAGTATTTACATTGTTAGCAAACAGTTCCACCATTTAACTGCCACACAATTAAATAGTAAATATCAAGCTGAGAGAATTAAATATGTCTACTTCAGTTTCTCCTGTGAAACATGTGTTTGCATAATATTTCTGGATTGTGTCTAATTTAAGAACATGGGGGATAAAAAGCAGGTAAGATGATGCCGACTATAAAAGGGACTTTAATAAGCCAAAATCAGTAAGTTGGGTAAAAGGGAAAAAAAATCAAAGCCCTTAAAATCCAGAGTAGAGAATTAGAGGAAACCGTCCTAGAAAGTAATTTTTGATCTCATGGTTGTCTCATTAGTCCCTAATAGATTATGTTTCATGTGAGATCAGAGCTGGAAAAATGTTAACCTTCAAAAGTCATCTCTAGAAAAAAGAAACACCGCCTGAAATGAAAACTATCTGTCTGGACGGTGATATTTTGTTAGAAACCTCAGTTTCTAAAGTTCTTTAATTCTCTGACTAATATTTATGTTCAGTGTCAGGTACATTTTAAAAGGCAACAATTAACACAACTAAAATAGATGGCTTGATTTCAGCTGCTCTGGCTTGTCTGTAAAGTGAACACAACCTCACAAACACGCCTACACATTTCACACAGCCTGCGGCAACATTTTCGTTTCTTCATCCTTGTCCCGCTGTTCGTTAACACACTGTGGTCCTGCTCATATTGTTTAGTTTGGGGCAACTGTGCAAGCTCTAGTTTATTTATTCCAAGTTTATTGGAACTTATTAATAAAACATGGAATTCATATATATAACGCGATGCAGCTAAAAGAATGGGACAGCATGAAATGGCTGTGATGTAAATGATGAAACAAAATCAATAATGTATTCAGTGACCTTCTTTAAGGGTGTTGCACATTTCTGTGGAGTTTAGAGGAGGCTGTGCTCAGTCAGAATGTATTCAGAGCTGTGTTTGAAATGTTCACTCAGTCAAAATAACATTTTCACTAGAGAACCAAGCAGGGGATTGTGGTGCAGACACTACTTCACTGCCACAACACTTCAAAATTGAGGAGGATATTCCCAGTTATTTCATATAAAAACTTAAATCTGAGCTGATGGTCGGCAAATTTTGCCGTTTTGACTAAAATCTTAAGTTGAACTTTAAAGAATTTGAGCATGAGTCACTTTAAACTTGAGACAATAAGCATCTTTGGACATTATTAAGTTGAAAAATCCTGATATATTTTTTATGTTAGCGGCAAAAACACTTGCATCGAAGTTAGTATGGAAACGTTAGCATTCCAATGGATGAGAAAGTTGAGAGTTGCTACAATATGTATGACTTAAGAGTGAATGACTAGGCAATTCAAACACAGCTCAATTGGTCTATTTCTCAGTTTCCGACATTCTCAAAGCTTAGGCTTGCAAAGCTTGAAAAGGGAAATAAATTGTCCATAATATTGATCTGTTAAAACTTATGCATAGCAAATTCCCACATCGAACAGTCAAATGAGATTCCAGAGCAATAAAAATCTACATCTGTCACAGCAATACAGTGGGGAAACTTTGATCGACCACAAGATTATAAAGATCCCAAGAGTTCAACCAGATTCCCATTTCTCCTCCTTGGAGAAAGAAACTTGTAACATTTTAAGCAACTCCAGTTTGACAGAATTATATACAAAGAGGAATGTCTGTATGTATGTAAGCCCAACATGACCTGCGTGTAAAGCATGGTAACATTTAGTTTATTAATGTGTATGAATAATTGTTTAATTACATTATAAACATGTACAAATTTGGAAAATGTTGGCTGATTGTGCCTTAGGTTACCTTTTCATGCAACGCTCATCTCTTCAGGCTGGAGAATAGCTGTAGTGTTTTACTTTAATGCTGTAATAAGCCGTCTCAAGCCTCCTAACAGTGAGAAAACAATGTCTCCACTGATATAAGTGAACTGTGACCGTTTTGATAAGGCATCAGATTTGTCAGGAACACCAGGGACTGTAGTAGGGCACTGCTTTCATCTACCTATGAAAAGTAGAAAATGTACTTAATGAAGATGAGTACAAATCATGAATGTGCTACACCAACAACAAAGGTTTTGCCATTAAAAGAATGCTTTTTCTACTTTGGCAAAAACAAAATTATTTTAAAACAGGTTTTAATTAGAGTCTTTGACAGTTACTTTTTCATCAAAGGCCTCTTTGTTTGGAGTAGGTACAGTACTGCAGAGTCCTGCTGAGCCACTGAAACACATTAACCCTTGTTGTACTCCTGTCTGTGTCAGAATTTTGTAAAAGTCAAATCCTGAAAAACTGGAGCTGGAGCAGCTCTCATATGTCTCCATGGCTCAGCTTCCAAGTGAAACATGTTTCCTACAGCCAAGATTTACAGACATCTCTTGTGATTGAGATCCTCTGGTCGAGTCTTTGGCTTCTTGCATTCTCTCCTGTGTGAGGGTGTATGAGATTACAGCACTGTGCAAACTACAAGGAACAAACCCTAACCAGAACAACAATTGTTGGCCTTAAAGTTTGTGAAAAACCATCTTTCACTTGCTTGAAAAAAGGGGAAAAATAGAAAGGAACTGTCTCTTTAGAAAGTCGAGAGCAGTGCTTTCACAATGCACCTCCAATCTTAGGCTATTTCTTTTATTCTGCGCATGTAATCATGGAGTTCCTCCGGGTCTTTAAAGCCCATATCCTGGCAAACCCACTGAATGTCCTCTTCGTCTGCTATGGGGATGGAGTTGTAGGGCAGCTCCTCTGTGGGGAGGGTGGTAAAGGTGGTAAACTTGACTCTCTTGCGTTTAGAGGTGGGTGAACTGGCCTCCTCGCCGTTATCCTTCGTTGAACCACCAGAGCTGCCATCACCCCTTCCATGGACCTGACTATGAACGCTGGTCTGGGAACTGCCACTACTGTGGTGGTCCCCATGGCAGCAAGTTTGTACACCCTCCAAAGGGTTGCTGGGACTTTCCACCTGCTGTGGAGACAGGTCGCATTGGGCCCTGAGCGGCTGGCCGTTTCCAAGGAACACCCAGTGGTGAGAATGGTCCATGTTGGCCTGGCCTTCAGGTGGGATGCGCTTATGGCGGTATTTAAGCACGAAAACAATGCAGTTGATTAGAAACACCAATATAGCCAAGCAGAAGACGCCTAGTAAAGCATACATGCCAATCTCAAGATCAGTCATGTTGCGTGGCGAATGCACAAAATCGTCCCCTTCCCCTTCATCACTCTCAGTCGGCCGCTCTTGGTTGCTAATGGTGGGGAAATTAGTGTAATCAATGGGAACACTGGCAGGCTGCTCGTTAGAAGTATCATAAATTCTTCCACTAATGTTGGGATCAATGATTGTCCGCCTGGTGACAGATGCCAGCTCAATCTCGCCCTCTGTGGTCGTTTCTTCCTCCGAGTCTTCCTCTGGGCCAAAGCGGACCTTGACATAAACTGCAGCAGATGCAATGACGCTTTTGCGTTTGGTCTTCTGGCAGGCTTCGCAGATGGTCATCTCTACACGCACCATTTCTCCTGATCCCTCACCTTCTGCTACCACCACAGGCCACCGTTGCTGCGGCTCCTGGGACACTGACACAACTTTGTCGTCCAGAGTAGAGGCATTGAGGTTGTAGTCTTTGAGATCAAAGTAAGTCAGAGGGATGGCGGTGTTGTCGCTGAACAGCATCCAGACAGACAAACTGGCCTCCTGTCAGGGAGAAGAGAGACAGATTACATTTCTAGTTTCAACAAAAATAAGTTTTGACCCTTTGCAAGATTTTAGATGAATTCAAGTTTCTCTGCTCCATTTACTTACTGCTGTTAAAGATTAGCTATTATGTTTCCTTGAACAGGTGAGAATAGGTCTAAGGGTTATATAAGACATGTTTAACATTTTTTTTGCTCAAAATCTTTCTTAGATAATGAGATTTTAGTCTGCTCAGTTCTGCCTATGAAAATGAGTCATGTCTCTTTAAATTCAAATAAGCTTCTGCTGGCCATCCCACCCCAAACTAAACGTTTACACTTGGGACATGAAAATGGCTGCAAAAAGATGCATAATTACACAACTGTACATCTTTGAAAAGCAGAAGTGGAGCCTCCTGCACAAACAACAACAATGCAGTAAGTGGTTTCCAGATGGTAATTCAACAACAAAACACTTGTCTTCTCCAGCATCCATTATACAGCGCATACAGCAAAACCCCCCAGCTCACCAAGTATGCTGGAGCTCTGCTTGGGTTGCTAGGTAACAGGCATGGACTTCCTAAGGTTGCTAGGAAACAATACAATGCTGGTCAAATGCTACCAATAGGGAGGTTTTTGAAATGGCTCATTTTCCATACACCAAAAAAAACCCAAAAAAACATTTAAGTTGCTTTTGTTGCTGTGTTTGTAATATTGTTTATTTTATTAAAACAGGTCTTTCTTGTAAACTAGATCTTAGATCTCAATGGGACAACCTGGACAAATAAAGGTCAAATAAAATAAAAATATTGCCAAAAAACTACTGGGTGTTTTTTTTTTTTTTTTAGTGCTTGGACTGTTTTAGAAGCAGCAGAGACCCAAATATAAGTATAACAAAGTACATAATGTGTAGATTGTTAACAAGTTTAAAATTCATAAACCACCAAAATCATGTCATTGGTTTTCTTTTTTTTTTTTTTTTTTTTTTATTTTTTTTGGTGAACTTTTTTTTTTTTTTTTTTTTTATTTTTTTTGATTTTTTTACAAAAAAAAATCCACAGTAAAGAACAAAAAAAAAAAA
>CAEFZX010026676.1:0-13425 GCA_903066825.1 Alfaro cultratus | reverse complement strand
ATATAATTATTTTTTTATTATTTTTGTACTGTCCTAGGCGGTGTACGGGGCCTCTTTTCCTGAGGACATTCCCATTAACAAGGGCATTCTGATGGTTGGTGCAACAGATGCTGACTCAGGTTCCAGTGCTGAGATCCAGTATTCACTATTTGGCATTGGAGTGGAAGATTTCTATATGGATGCCAACACTGGTACGTGCTACTTTTTATCATTTCCTTTTTTATGGCAAAAGCAGCAAATACTCCCAAAGCTAAGTAGCTAAAGCTCTCACATATTTCTTTCATGTTTCAAGGTGAATTGAGAACCGCCACCGTAATAGACAGAGAAACAACACCCTCCTACAAACTCATTGCTCAGGCTACTGACGGGGGAGGGCTGTTCTGCCGATCTGACATTTCTCTAAAAGTGTTGGACGTGAATGACAATGCTCCCTCATTTTCGACAACTCATTACCTGGCAAGTGTGTATGAGAATGCCTCCCCCAAGGCTTTGCTTACTCGCCTGCAAGCCAGTGACCCTGATGAAGGTAAACTAACTCAAAGTTTTGTTGCAGTCATATAATAAATGCGGAATCAATCCACAGAGTGCTCGTGATGAGACTGTTTGTTAAAAGGGGATATGTTGTATTAAGCATTGTCAGTACTGTTCCGTAAAGATATATCCATTTTGTCACCTTATAACCCAAAGTTGAATGTATTTGTTGGATGTTAAGCTATAGACTGACACAAAGTAATGCATTATTGTGAGATGGTATATGAAGAATACATAGTTAAAGCAAGAATTCTCACAAGTTAAAATATGAAAAGCTTTACTTTGACGCCCCTAAGTAAATTCTGTGTGACCAGCTTGTCAGAAATCGCTTAGTAAACAGGGTTGAACTAAGCGTTATTTAACCTCAGTCTAAAAGCAGCAGTTCTTTCAAGGCCTCGGAAGTATGTACGAAAATACTAGTGAACAAACTGAATCAGTAAGGGCAAGCAAAACATCAACCAGGTCAGGCATAAAGGCAAGGAGAAGTTAAAAGCAGGGTTAGAAAACAATATCCTGATCCATAAACATCTCACAGATCCTTGTTTGTTTTATCATCTGAAAATGGCAAAAAAAATATTGCACGACTGTGAACCTACCAGGATATGATATAACTAAACTGTCATGCTGGGCAAGGGAAGCATTAATGAAGCAGAGAGATCTTGGTAGCACTGGAGGAGCTGCAGAAATCCACATCTCAGTTAGGAGGAGGATTACAAGGCAACAAATAGCCTGTGGCAGCAAAACAATTGCAAGAGCTACACTATTATTGACAGAGTTCTGTAAATAATAATTCTTGGTTTGCTCCAAGTCATTTTGGGGATCCACATACATGACATAATTCTGATGTGGTCAACCATTCATTTTTAGCCTAAATGCAAAATTATGTGTCTGGGAGGGACACTAACCCTAAACAGAACCATGAACACACCTCTCCCAAGAAAAATGATAGTGGCAGAAATATGCTATGGAAATACGACTGAACTATCATTTTGAACTAAAATTGAACTATTTTGCAAAGTAGATTAGCCAATTTCAGTCTCTAGCCTTGCAGAAATAAGAAATGCAAAAAGATATTCTGCAGTTATTGCAGCAAATGTCTTACTTCAAATTGTTGGCAAAAAATGCTTAATGGTCCCTACATTTTATTGATTTGTAAAATTTTAAAAGCTTGTATAGTTATCCTTCCATTTCACAATTATGCACTAATTGATTTTGGACCATCCATTGGTTATACTAAGACTAAATCTGTCCATGGTGTATAAATATTTTTGCAATACACTGTAACTGACTGTTTGTACCATCCAGGTCTGAACCGTACAGTTGTATATTCTCTAGTGGATTCATTCGATGGGATATTTTCCATTGATCCGGTTACTGGAATAGTGATCCTGGAGAAATTCCTGGACAGAGAGAGCCGAGACTCGTATCGTATTCGTGTTCAGGCTACCGATCGGGTTGGGCAACACGGGGCACTGTCCTCACAGGTTAGTAACAAGTTACTTAGTGGTTAAATTAGAGTATGAAGTTGTAACATCATGAATCAATTGGGGTTTTTTTAAAATACACTTTTCTTCTAATATCACAATCAGACAAAAGGCTTGATGATCTATTTGATCATGAACAAACATGATCAAATAGATTGAAGCCTGACACAAAAAGCAAACTGCTTGGAAAAACAGCTAACTGATAGGCCAGCTATTTCAATCAAAAAAGCTTAATTTACCACATGTCCATTCAGCTGATTATCAGTTTGTGATAGCAATACCTTAAATATTAAAAACAAATAACATCTAAGTGATTTTGGGCTTCCTCGTTACTCCATTACCATATAGTAGTAAATCAATAACCCATCTCCGCTTTACAATTTATTCTGTAAATCCAACCCAGTAGTTACAAATGGTACATATGATGCAAAATAGGTGTCGCCTGGTCTTAAACAGAATACTGTTACATAAAATAATTTTATTTTGGTATAACTGTGTTATAAAATTGTTTATTATGTACGTAATATTATTTTAATATATATATGGTTGTTGTGAGGGAAAAACATTCATTCAAAAGCTTAATTAGTTAAAAATAATATTATTTAATTAATAAATTAATCACCACCATATCTATCTGTAGTACAGTTTAGATTAGTGGCACCATAGATTTTAGAATGTAAGCACTATGTTGTGATGTGATTCTGTATCTCTGTTCATATGCGTGAAGAAATAAACGCTTGCATATGCCAGCGCGTGAAGCCATTTTGTTTACTAGAAAGATTAGTTTAATAACAGGGCAGATTTTAATTAAGATAAAATAACATTACAGTTTTCAGTGGCCAGGACAGAAAAGATGGGGAAGGTGACGTTAACAATGTCAGAGGGAAAGCAGGGAAACTGGAACAGTGTTGCACTTCCACTGAGCTGGTTGGTCTTTCTGAGGTCCTCTTGGGCTTTTAAAATGGGTCCCATACACAAACTAAAATTATAAACTGAAATATATTATTGCCAGAAATATTAAAATGAATTTAATTAACACTGTATGCAATGTAAGGTGTAAGGTCTAGACATTAAAGATAAACATGAATTTTAATAAGAAATTAAGTATTTGTATCTGTAGAAATCACTTGTTTATTAACTTAACATATGTTAAGCATTATAAAATTTTTGGATGGTTAGTACTACCAACACATTTATTGATAAATATTTACATGAGACAATTATTGAGAGGATTCTGATGCAATGCCATTCATCTTGGAAGAAATAAGGAAAAAAAATTAGAAAGACAAATAGTCTAAGAAAGAAGGGAAGAAAAATGAATTTACTGTCATTTATTTATCAGTTATACTACAAAGGTCATAACAATTTTGTATGTATTTTTTTAATGAAAAGTTTAATACTTTAAAAGTAAATAATACCAAAGAAAGACCTCTTAATTTCCCATCTAGAAGCAAAAAACCAAAAAAAAAACTTTAAAAAATAAATAAGTTACACATCAACAGTGACTGAGCAAGTCACAAGATCCAGATTTGTTATTGTAAGATCTCACAATTGCTTCTATTTGTTTCATGTTTCAAATGTTTAATGATTAAAATGGGTTAAGTGATCTGTAGGTTTTTGATTTTAACTGCAGCATATTAAGTTTCCCAATTTTTGCTCTTTGTCACTCAGGTTGATTTGACTATCTTGGTCCTGGATGTGAATGACAATGCTCCAGTTTTCCAGAGGAGAGATTATGCTGTTACTGTCCCTGAGGATGTCGCCGTGGGAACCGAGGTTCTGCGCATATTGGCAACAAGCGCTGACATTGGACCCAATGCCGAGATCACTTACAGCATCAGATCAGGCAACGAGTTGGGAAAGTTCAACATAAACAGAAAACTGGGTGAGCAGATGTTGCTTGTTGTACAATATGTGAAAATATTTGAATGAATAGAATCCTATTTTAATAAGCATTACATTGTTAGATTATATGAAGTCTTGTTTTAACGTTTTTGTTTAATTAACAACAATTAGCATATTTTTAGGCTCAATTACAGTGGCTGATGACTTGGACTTTGAGGTATGCAAGGACTACTACATCACTGTTGAGGCATGGGACAATGGGAACCCTCCTCTTAGCACTGCTACGATGATTGTCATCGAACTCATGGATGTCAACGACAATGCTCCAATGTTCGATCAGGATATCTATAATGTTCTGATCAGTGAGGATGCATCCATAGGACAGACCGTTACAAGGGTAATTCTTAATTCTTATTTGTTTTTGGCACTCACTTGCCTCCCTTTTTTTGTCTTTTTACTAATCTCTGTCTTCACCAACATGCTGTGAAGGTGTTGGCAGAAGATCTGGACAGCCAAGTGAATGGACGAATTACCTACTCAATTCTGAAAGGTGATCGGACCAATCACTTCTGGATTGATCCTGTGACTGGGCTGCTTAAAGTTATTAAGAGACTTGACAGAGAACTAGTAAGGGTTTTTCTTAATACGCAGCACCTTTGACATTCCGTAACATCCTTAGTCGCAATTGTACTAAACTAAATTGTTGGCTTATTATGATGATTTTAGTGAGAGTAAAACTTTAAATTACGTCAAGGCTTTTTTCCCATCCCTTTCATGGTTGTCAATGAATATGAAGTTTACAGTATTTTGCATCAATTTGAATTTTTAGATTAGTAAGCACAGGATTGCAAAAATACTCATCTAATGAAGTCTGTTATCTTCATGTTTATCCTCTAGGTATCCAGGTACACTTTATCTGTACAAGCATTTGACAGCGGCTCTCCTGCCATGTCCTCCACTGTCGCCGTTAACATCGAAATCTCTGATGTTAACGACAACCCTCCGGTCTTTACTCCTCCCAACTCCACAGCCATTATACAGGTAATCCTGTGTGTGAGTGTGTGTGCGTCCTCTGTGTAGGTCTTTGGTGTTTTGACATTCAAACTCATCACTGTACTTTCAGCTCAACCAGGCTGCTGGGACCCCCCTTCTAACACTGTCAGTAAGTGATAAAGACTCCCCTAGAAACGGTGCCCCCTTTGTTTTTCGCATAGTGGCAGGAAATGAAGGTAGTTTCTTCCGTTTGGACCAGACTGGATCTCTAAAGTCCAACCGTGTGTTTGGTCCTGAAGCACCCAGAGAATTCATACTTGAAATTCAGGTAATGGTTGGATGTGCTGTTTGTCACTCACTATTTTGTGGAGTTTTTGAAAACAAATTACCTGGATATCCAAGAATAACTTAGAACCCTTTAAACATAATCTTAGAATTTTCTATTAATGAAATGGTTGAAATTAAATACTTGATTGCTTTTAATATGTTGTATATAAATATGTGATTTCATTTGTAGACTGAATCAGGTTTTGGTGGGTAATCTGGTTAATATGATAACATTACCAGCTATCTCTAACATTAGAAACCTAACAATATTCTACCTTAAGTAGTTTCTATACATGTCTGTACATAGCTTGTTAATTTATTCCTCGTCTAAAGTCCTCTTTTGATGCCATAGGCAAGTGACTCGGGTAAACCGAGTCTTACTTCTTCTTCCTGGGTTTTTCTGAGAGTCATCGGTAACAGTCAGTACAAGCCCATTGTCTCCCCTCTGGAAATCTACATCGTCATGTCAACGGATACTTTTCCGGGTGGTCCGATCGGCCGAATCTATGCCACAGACCGTGACCCCAATGATGTCCTGTCTTTTACCCACAAGCCTCATCCAAAGAGCATGTTTAAGATCAACAGACAAGATGGGAGTGTTGTTGCTCTGCCAGGCTTGGAACCTGGGAGGTACATGCAAATTACACAAACTTAAAATTTATACAGCTAAAAGTTTGCTCTGGAAAAAACTTCCTGAGTGAAAATCCATTACATGTTCTTGTCTTCTTTCAGATACCAGATGAATGCAACAATCAGTGACGGACGATTTGCTGTCATAGCTGATGTGTCAGTCCAGGTTGAACAGGTGACTGATGTTTTGCTGCGTAGTGCCCTGACCTTGCGTTTCAACTCCATCTCATGGGAGGAATTACTTGGACGGTACCTGAATCAGATTAAAGTAACTTTACGAGCTATAGCCGGCTGGAAATGGTTACCAGGGCAGCAGGATCCTCTTCACATACTTGGTGTGCAGCCAGTTACAGTGACATCTAATATCGATTTGGTTCTGGCAGTGGAGAGACCGGAGATGTTAGGCACTGGACGGATGGAGGGGTTTTACTCCCAGCAGGAGTTGGCAGCAAAGCTGGAGGAAGCAGCAGCACGCGGTGAGATGCGAGGTGCCCTTGCTGGAGCAGCTTTAGTCAGCGGCACCTGTT
Organism: Alfaro cultratus; assembly: GCA_903066825.1. NCBI lineage: Eukaryota > Metazoa > Chordata > Actinopteri > Cyprinodontiformes > Poeciliidae > Alfaro > Alfaro cultratus. The sequence goes on along the minus strand of CAEFZX010026676.1, from coordinate 7,088 downwards.
CCGGGAAGCTGGATTGTGGAGACATGGAGTGTAAAAACACGCTGGTGATGGAGGGTGGTTTGCCTGTTACCTACAACACAGAAAGGATCACCTTGGTGCTGCCCAGGTTTGGACGCACAGAGAGCTGCACTTGCTCAGGTGAACATTTCACTTTTTCCAAAAATGTTATTCTTACAAATGGTCAACACTTCTAATCTAACTTCCTTGAGATATTTTGACTGACCACTTTATTAAGGACACCTTCCAAATACCAGGTTGGACCCTCATTTTCCTTTAGAATTAAATCTTTATGGAATAAAATGAACAGTTTGTCTGGAACAGTCTTCAGAGATTTTGGTCCATATTGATGTAATATCAAAATGCTGTTGCTGTATATTTGTCACCTTCAAATCCCCTATGCAAATTTTACATTTAACCACATTCATAAGGTGCTCTATATGGATCTGCTTATTGGATTAAAATAAATACACTACCACATTAAAAAGGCAGTTTGAGATAATATGAACTTTGTCACATGACCCATAGTGTGCCAAAATGATACATCCCACATCATTACATCTCCACTACTGTGTTTCCTCCAAATTGTGGCCATCTTCTCTGGATGACATTAACCTTAGACAGTATTAAGTGATCCAATGGCTCTCACTCTGTTATGGTCTGGTTTTGGTGAACCTGTGTGAATTGTTGACTCAGTTTCCTGTAGTTAGCTGCCAGAAGTGCTAACTGATGCTTTCCTGTCTTTTGCTATATTAGCCCATCTGCTTTGAAGTTTGACGTAATGTGCATTCAGAGATGATATTCTGCATACTTTTTTAAAAAAACTTTTTTTGGTTACTTACACTGCACAGTTGGAAAAAGTTCTTAGTACCCTTCAACAATTTGTAAAAATAAAAAATCATAATACACACAATTGTATTATTACAGACAAAAGTAACAATACATAAAAGTGTACAGGAAATTGTGACCTTCAGACATTCTTCTGAATTGTGGTTCCACAGAATCTTTTTAAAAACAAACTAACTAAACAGACACAGAACATAACTGAGCCTCCTCCATGTTTCAGAGTAAGGACAGTTTTCGTTTCTTGGTATGCAACATTTTTGCGTGTAAGAATATAGATTTGATGTGCCTTGACATAAAACTATGCTTTGCTTTCCTCCTTGAATATCTCCCATGAAGTCCACTATGACTCAAACAATGACAACCTTCTTCAGAGGTTGTTCAGGGATTTTTGTTCTTTCATTTTATCCTTCCCTTCAATCTGCCATCAATTTTCTTCCTGTGGTCACAGCCAACGAAGTTGGCTACAGTCCTGCAGACCTTAAACCTACAAATAATATCTGCAGCTGTAGTCACAGGAACATCATGGTGCTTGGAGTTGGTCTTATTTTCTTTACCTTTAACATGTGTAACTATAATTTTCTTTTAATGTTCTGTTTTAATGTTGGGCAACTCTCTCCTAGGCCCCATGTGGTACATGTTTAGTGTGGTGCACACTATGTTACCAAACATGACAGTGACCAAGCAGACTGACTAATTACAGACGTGAAGACACCTATCATTGACAATAATGTATCTATGGTCAAATTATTTTACATTTTTTTAGCAGGACCATCATTTTTGTCCAGGCTTGTTTAGTAATTTTTTTTTATGTTGAACCACATTTCAAAAGCAATGTATGATTTTTACTGATCCATTTTCAGTATGTTTTATTCATTATTACTTATAGGTTTAAGTTATTGTAGTAACCATTGTGGACTTTTAGGTAATTAACAGATGGGCACTAACAATTTTGTCCATGAATGTCCTTTTTTCTGTCTATCCTCTGAAACCATCTCCAATTCTCTGACTTCTGACACCAACAATGCTTTTTTTCTTCACATGCGTGCTGCTATCTGGAGAGTTTATTTTTTATGTTTTCAGACCATTTTCTGAAAAAGTGACAAATGGTTGTGTGTGTAAATTTTATTAGGTCAGCAATATTTCTAATACTCAAGCCAATCCCACAGGCGCAAACAAACATTTCACTTTCAAACTCACTTAAATTTATTTTCTTCCCCACTCTGATTCTCGGTTTGAACTCAAGCAAGTTATCTTCAGCCCATCGAAATGTCCTCATGCAATGAGTTGCTGTAATGTAATCTGTAGTCTGAGGCACTATTCCCATTAAAAAGCAATCGAGCTGGCATACTTAATTAATTGACTGGGGAATGTAATACTTTGCACATTTTATTTTTTTGTGGTGATGTATATTTTTCTGTATAGTGTGTTTGGTTTATTTCCTGCTGTTGCGACAGATACATTTCCCAAGTTGGTATTATAAACTTACATCTATTCTATTCTATTCTATTCTGTTGAATGTATTAGTTTTTACTGAGTCAGGGAATACTCAGCGCCTGAATTTGTTTTGCAGACTTGAAGGTAGTGTTTTTTAATCACTATAAATTCTAAGGATTTATTGTCTTGCATGGATGGTTGATAAAATGAGAGTGTAACAGTGCTCTGTTCTGTTATTTATGCGTCCATCCCGTTTCGCAAACAGGAGGGACGTGCCCAACCCCTGTAGAACTTTGTGAAGGTCAGTCTTGTCCAGACGATATGCGGTGTGTCCTTTCTGGTCCAACAGCACCATCTGTCTGCCAGTGTCAGCCTGAGCGATTGGATGAGTGTGCAGGTATGATTTCATTATTTTCGCTTTCTGGGCCACTTTGTTCAGCTTTTCTCAATTGGACTGTAAAGGATATATGAAAGCATAAAGGTTTATTGAGCTGTAATTGGAACTTGTTTCTCCTCCTGGGATGACTGGGTAGGTCAGACCTCTCTGAGTTTTTCTGGAAACAGCTACATCAAGTACAGAGTGACAGAGAGGGTCCAGAGCGGAGAGATGAGGCTTGGCCTCAGGGTTAGAACGCTTCAAACAAGAGGAGTCATTATGTTCACTCGTGTTAACCCTTGCACTATGCTAAAGGTAAATTTAAAAACTGACTGCAGTTATGCAGTTCTTTTGTTCCTCTGGATACTTTTCTGCTTAATTTCTGCAGATTAAACTGTTTTGTAATGAAAACTGTAAAACAGAAACGTTTTGTTGCCAGATTGAAGGGGGCCGACTGTGGTTCCAGTTGGACTGCGACAACACCCTGGGGGTAATGGGCATCTCAGACAGACCGATAAATGATGGTCTGTGGCATTCAGTTGCCTTAGAGCTGACCAGAAACTACACCCTTCTTTCACTGGACGACAGTTATGTGGAACGTCGCAGAGCAGCACGGGCCCCAGTCCGTCTCTGGCCACTCGCTCCTGATTCCTCGTTTTTCTTTGGGGCACAAGTGAGGCTGCTGAACGGGCCAGGTGAGAGACCTATCTTTGGACTTGAGGAAAGCCTGGGAGGAGGCCCAGAATTTGGAGAGCGTTCAGTGAAGGGCCCGGCGAGAGCCCAGGATGGCTTCCAAGGTTGCCTGGGGTCACTGATGCTGAACGGTAACGAGCTGCCACTCCAAAATAAGAGGAGCCGTTACGCCGAGATAGCCGGGCTGAGTGAGGTCAAGCTGGGCTGTGTTCTTTATCCAGATCCATGCATCAGCCAGCCATGCCTCAATGGAGCCATCTGCAGCAGCCTGCCATTTGGAGGTCTGTATGCATGCAGATGACCACAACTCAAACTCAAACTGTTAAATTTATTTTTACTAAAAGAACATTTAAATGTTACCAACTAGAGATGCATCTGAAGCATTATTTTTCATTAATTCAGTTCCATTTTTTACTACTTATTTACTGTACACGCAGAACTATATATTTAAGTATTATTTTTAAGTGTTATTATTTATTATTTCTTTATTTATTATTCATTTTACTGTTGCTATGTTTGGCAGGAAATGATACAACCAAAAAGGATTTTTTGATTTTTATTTTTCTCTGTAATATGAGTTTCATTTATTTAAATGAACTAATGGTTTAATAGAACTAAAAAAATTTTTATAGTGATTGTAATTATGTTATAATTATAATCATTCTAATTTTAGGTTTAAGTCCAAATAACATGATCTATTTGCACCATTTACCTACAGTAAATTGTTCTTTCTTGTACTTAAAAATCTTTGTTCTAATAAAATGATTCTGTATGAATCTCCTTTGTCAGCATGATTGTTGAAATATTGTATTAAAGAAACAAATCTAATCTTTATCCAACAGGCTTCATGTGCACTTGCAGCAGTGGATTCACTGGGGGGCGCTGTGAAGTTGAACTAACATCCTGCATGCCAAACCCATGCCAGAATGGTGGAGAGTGCAAAGCTGCTGGCAATGCATTCCTCTGTGGCTGTCCAAGAGGACTCAGGGGACTTATGTAAGATTTTAAAAAAGCATTAAATACACACACATGCACACGCACCTACACGCACCCACACAATAGACTAAATAGTACACTGTAGAAGATGTGTTAATGAATAGTGTGCCCCACTTACAAACTGTTTACATACACTCAGAGTGGTGATTTAGTTTTTTTGTAGCACAATAAAACATCAGCAGTTACTCTCTTTTTCAAGCATAAAATGTCATGTGCTACACCCCTGCCCTCCAAAACATGCACACATTCACCTACTACCCACAATGTTGTTGTACTTGCTGTTATGAGAGACAAATTGGTGGTTCTAATTTAATTCAGGATAATTCTTGGTTGAAAAGCCTGTAATCAGTGTGTAGCTGCCTTCCTAATTACTGCTCAGTAATTGTCTTTGAAATAACCTCTGCATTTGCATGGCTGTTCAGTGGAGCCACCACTAGGGAGCAGTTTGCAACAAAAGAAGAGTTGGTTGCTTTGATGGACAAGCTCTTCTGATAAAGATGGAATGAAGTTTATGTATTTAAACTGTTCATTTCTCACATTGCAATAATCATACATCAAACAACTTTGATGGAAATTGAAAACTGCATTTTGAATATGGTCAAAATTAAAGCAAGGATGCTCAAATATTATCATCCCCTGTAATATTTGGATGAATTTCCCCTAGCAAGTTGTACCTCGTTCCAATACTTTTTACAGCCTTCAACCTTCATATCCTGAGAGCTCTTTTAAAATTCCTGCTTTGGGTATAGTAAACAAATCCTCAGTTATTTTATTCCAGAAGCCCACATTATTGAACTTTACTTATTCCGAACCAGTTTTGACATGTGTTTAGGATTATTGCACAAACTGCATGGAATAACAAAGCAGGAGAATAACTTCCTAGTGCTTCAGTTTCACCCCAAATCACCAGCTCAGATGGTTGAAACATAGGTGAAAAACTGTGGATCACAAAATGTGGGTCTATGGCAGAAAACAAGCCTTTTTCATGGAGCTCTACCCATTCTGTCATGAGGAGTGTCCAGATGCGTGGCTCCAATGATGCCAGAAGCTTGCTGATGGCCACAGAAAGTGTGTGGTTGAGCCACAACTCGCTAAAGAATATATGGCTAAATATTAGTGAGGGATTATTTAGATATTTGAATCAGTTCGTATGTATAATTTTGACATTGCACAGACTAGATGAGTGCATGTACTATGTAGAGTGCCAACCTAAACTGTAGTGGTTTGTTAACACATGGAATATCTGCTGGACTGTCCAGCTGTCGTTCCTACAGACTCCTAAACAGAAACCTTACTTTGTAATAAATGAAATTAATTCACAACAAATTAAAAAGCAAGACTTGTACATTCCACATAAACAGCCAAGTTATACAGTAAAAATAAAAATATTTATATATGACTCAACTGGCAGACAGTCTGAATTTTTCTGTTTTTAATTAGGCCATAAAGTATTCATTATTCAAAATATTTATGAGAGGATTTCACTGACCAGCAGATCTAAGCGTTGAGGAGTAAAACTTTGTATACTTAATGACTCCCTGCACTTCTATCATTAGAAAAAAAACTTTGGATAGTTTCACAATAAGGCTTCCTCTGAAATGTTTTTTTTTTTTCTTCCGTCAGAGAGAGAAAAAAAAAAAAAAAAACTCTTGCAAACGTTTTGAAAAATCCTATCAAGGAAAAAAATAATTGAAAAGCAAAAAGTAGTATTTTCTTTCCCCTTCACAGCAGGACACCGTGTTTGATATAAAAACCTAAGACTAACACATATTCATGCAGAGGTTGAAACTACGCATGCAATTTTTCTGGGGGGCATTTTCCTTTCTATGAATCTATGTGAACATGTCTGTTTGATTTAAACCCTTATACAATCAGACAGTAGGGAATGCATAGAGATAACCTTTTGGTTAGACAGTAGTCTGGAAAAATATGGAAGATTGTGGAATTTCATGTAAATGCTTCACAGGGATGGGTAATATATATTTTTTAAATGTCATCCAGCCATATGTGCCATAGCCATATTTACAATAAATTTGTAACAATCTACACTTTCAAATTGAGAAAATATGGCAAATTTACATATATTTTTTAGCATACTGTCAAACTTTAATTTTGTGTTCTTCTCTTTTAGTTTTAGTAGTGAATAAAAAAAGTCCTCTTCAGCACATCCCATGAATGGTAATATACTTGTCTCTTGCCCGTCAGATGTGATGTGGATGTAAATGAGTGTGACCAGGAAAACTGTGGAAACAGAGGAGAGTGTGTCAACACGTTCGGTTCGTTCTACTGCAACTGCTCAGATGGATACGAGGACCAGTTTTGTGACAATCAGGCCCCTGAGGATGACACAGAGGTAGAGATTTAACTGTGCACAAAGTCGGATTAAAAGAGTAATAAATCCTGGAGTAATTCATCTAATTATATTTGGGAGGCACAGTGAAACTGCTAGGAGTTTTGAGAGATACAGCCACCTGGAGGGATTTGTATCCTTGTCTCCACACTGAAGGAGTTAAAGTGTGGTAATTGGTGAATCACAGCTTTTATTTGAAGTTTGTCATGCTTATGACTTTTATTATGCATTACACTATGTTCCTTCTAGTGCAATTTCCAGATGCTTTCAAGTTGTCTACACTGAAATGAAGTGTTTGACTGATTTTAAAATGGGTTCAGTTCATCAGTTTTTTTTCTCCATGTATTACTTAGCTTTTTTAATGAAGTAAAACAAAGCGATCATGGAGGTGTATAT